>APFE031224686.1:28131-44818 GCA_000404065.3 Pinus taeda | reverse complement strand
AAATCGCTCCCGGATTCGCTCCCAAACCGGGAGCTTCTGAAAATGGTCGCTCCCGCTCCCGCTCCCAAGTAACATTGTCACAGCCATAGATTTTGAATAGTAGAATGTGACCTTCAACCTCCTTTTTCTAGACCTTCGCTTTGATACCGTGTTGGAAATCGGGAGGTTTTTAACTTATTATCAAATTTGCATAACATGATAATTACTTGTGAGACTGTTAGCATTTGTATTATTATGTTTTCTTTCTTCATCAAGCAATTACCATAAAACATGAAGATCACAGAATACAATAGAACACCAGATATAGGTTCCAAGCTAGGGCAAAACCCCTCCAAGGGGAAAACCCAGGAAAACTCTTCTTATAGAATGAAATAAAATGAGATATCCAAGACCCATGACCACAAAAATTCCCACCTCTAGATGCCAAGACAAACCTTCATTTCTTTTTGCAGATTTATTAATAAGAGACCAGCGACAAGAGGCAAACCTAGACAGATCTTCTACAAACCCTAGCTCCAAGAAGAAATCCTTTTCTTCTAGACTTCGCCCTCTACTTCTTCTTTGCTCTTCTTTGTGATATTTTAGACCAAGAATCCATCTAAGTGTGTGTCTAAATGAGCTCCATCTTCCCTCTATTTATATAGTTTAGAGGGGGTGTGATTAAACATGTCCATTGGGGCAAGGCCGACTTGGCATCTAGAGGGATTTCTATCCCAAAAATTATATCTAAAATTTTCTTTTACAATAGGTCCAAAATAGGAATTTGGCTTTTTTGACTCAAAACCTAGAAGCATGAAGAACATGCTTATCTAGAATAATAATAATAATTTTCTTTTTCTTTTCTTTTGCTTTTTACATAAAATACATAATGGTACAAATTTTGAAGACCGAACTTAGTTACATTCTCCAACAATAGGGAGCTTTGAGGGTCATCCTTAATGAGATTAATCTTCCAACACATTTAGGGGCCCAATGATTGGATTCACATATTGACCTATACCACCTTCAAGTTGAATCTAGTCGTTTAATGGAGTGAGACTCATTATCTATAGATTATGTTTGCTCAATTTTGAGGTAGAGGTTTATTTTGACTGTTGAGGTCTAGTTTATCAACACTCACATATTACATTTAATACTTTATTGTACTATATGGATTAGAGGTGCCTAGTTGGAAATCACACTTCATCGATATAGGCTTATCTTCAAAATCTTAGATTAAAGTATCAACTAATCATTTCATCTTCAACCCTATTTACAATAGTTGGTGTAGAAAGCATCATCTTGATTAGAATAGAGTAATATAGAGGTCAATAAGGTAGTGTATGAACCAACATGTAATGCTTAGACCTGGACCTAACAAGAGGTGGGAACCTAGACAAAGAGATTTATCTCATAAACTATTTGGCACTCAATGTCTTAGTTGACACATTACCATCTTTGTCCTCCCTTTGCCTTGAATGTTGGGATAACCACTATTGTAACCTCAGTCTCACCACGTAGATATTTGTTCAAGTCCCAGGGTGACAAGTTGAGCAATTCTTTGGATTATTGATCAGACATCATGGGCATTTCTCACTTTTTATGAAAAATTTATTGTGTTCTCTATCTAGGATCTCTTCTTGCCTTCTTTTTGAACAACCTTTCACATCGAGTCCATTTGCATTTGATTTATTGTGTATTGTGTTTGATTTACATACTTTCACCCAATTTAAGATGGACTAGAGCTCCTAATCCCTCATAGCTACATAAAGAGAGTATTATGGTGTATATTCAAAGGCCTATTGGTTAATTTTAATTTTTGGCTACTAATGGGTTAATATTGTCTTTCTTTCCTTCTTGCTTTTTTAAAACAATCTCATGGAGATCTAAGTATAGGAAATAAAGAGGATAAATTACGTATTATAATAAGTGTATTAGATACACTTTTGTGCATGCACTTTTGTGTAGGATTAGCCTTGGAGCATGTTTTGGTATCATTAGTTTAATTTTCATCGTAATCTTGCAATCGCAATTGCACTATTAGAAGGGAAAATTCCATGGGGCTTCTAACACTCTTGCATGCTCAATTCATTGGAGTTTGAGATGAATTTGGTGAAGGCTCCACAAATCAACATAACTCCATCTCTTATCATCAAATTCCCTGTTTTCAACTTTCAAGTTTCAATTCCATATATATGGCAAATATTTTACAACTCGCAGGAGGAACTCTCTCGTATGGGTGATTCTTCCATTATGTTATATTTAAGATGAGAAATCTATCCTTTGCTCTTATACGATTGTAGAAGAAGAATGTGTGATTAGATGGTAGGAAGGTGATGGAAATGACTTACAAGGAATATCAAATTTCACCATGTAACATTTCTTATTTGTTTGTTGATCAAAATAATTGAACAACCAAGCCTATTTTGCTTTGTGCACTGCATAGAGGAATTAGATCAAATGCCATTTTTGTGGATAGAAATGCAACCAAACAAATGATGGCTTTTTTGCAAGAAGGCCTCATTTGTTTTTGCATCAACCCAAGATGATGTATGCTTGATAAGAAAGCATAAGCAGTGTTAGGTACCTCTATAATGCATGACGAAGGAAACCAATAAACAAATTGTATAAGGTTGAGAGTTGCAATCTTGAACTAGAGCAATGCATGTCATGAACAAAATAAACTTTGTATAGAGGGTTTTTATTTGCGATGGTTGCCTCAATGGAAATTATGTCATGTAACCGTCAATCATGTAAGTTGTGAAATGTAGAAGTTTTTGTGTGTGATATCATTATGCAAATGTTAAACACCACTAATAGACAAATATGCTTACTAGTGACTGACGAGCTAGGTTTTTTTATTGTAAGTCTAGTTATTTTCTATCTCATCTTTTTCATATGGAATTGTCTTGGTTAGTTGAACTAAGTTTTCCTTTTACCTTAACAAATAATGTCAGTGGCATTTTGACATGTTTCCAATCATATGGAGGAAAAATAATATTAGGCAATTAGACAGAATCTAAAAATTCACTTTATGGTATCAACTTGTAACAATTATGAACACATTGAAGAAAGAAAGAATGAGACTGCATCTTTGCACCTCCTCTTTGAAACTATGGTTTCTCTCTAGTAGCCTTGTTTCTCCAAGCATACAAGTCTCCTTCTTATCTTGTAGGTGCCCTTTTCTTTCAAAGTCTTATTTTCTTCACTTCTGTGGTTATGATGTGCCATCTACAATGGCTTTTGTGATTATGGGTGACTCCTTTGCCTTAAACAAGTCTCTTTTGTAGCCTATAGGTCTCTGTAGCTATGGTTTCTCCCTAGTAGCCTTGTCTCCAAGCTTACGAGTCTCCTTATCTTGTAGGTGCCCTATTGTTGCAAAGTATTCTTTTCTTCGATGCTGTGGTTATGTGATGCTATCTACAATGGCTCTTGTGATTATGAGTGACTCCTTTGCCTTAAACAAGTCTCTTTTGTAGCCTATAGGTGCCTAATTGTTGCAAAACCTTCCCTGTTGTTGCAAAGTATTCTTTTCTTCACTGCTGTGGTTATGTAATGCCATTTACAATGGATTTTGTGATTACGAGTGACTCCTTGGCCTTAAACAAGTCTCTTTTGTAGCCTATAGGAGCCCTATTGTTGAAAAACCTTTTTCTTTATATTGTTGTGGTTATGTTGTATCATATACGATGGCTTTTTCGAGTATGGGTGACTCCTTAGCCTCTAATCTAGAGGTTGAAGCATTTAGATGCTTGCCTCTTGCCTTAGGCAAGAGATCTAAGTCTTAAGTATTGTGTCTAGGTTTGGAAAGAAGTTGGAAGGGATTCTTGCATTAGAGATGAAATCTAGTGGTTCAAAGAAGAAAGCTTTTCCTATTTGTTGATTAGTGTCTAGTTGGGAAGCATAGGGGAGCATGGCCAAAACATAAAACCCTTGAAGATTGGGTTCAAAAGGTTTGGATCTCTCATTTAAAAGGCGTGTTCTAGTTCTGCTTCTATCGTAAGGGTTTTTATGTGTTTCATTTTCAGTGTATAGAGATGTCATTTTTCGAAAGTGCGTTGTGGTTCTCGAGGTCAAGTGGTTTGTATCTAAATAGATGGTCTCTTGACTTTGAGTCATCTAAACAAATACCTTGATTAGTCTCCATTTGGGTATGGTTGCCTCATCTCCCTTCATCCTTTGAAAAGGAGAGCCCCTTAAATCAATCAAGAATAAGCTAGGAAAATTTATAAACAAGTTTAAGCCAAAATCTGGTATCTTTCCATTCACTTGAATTATTGAGGAAGTAGATATTGCAGGGAGCCTCTTAGTAGTAATCAAGTTGCAAATATATCATGGACCTGAGTGTAAGAGATGGGTTATGATTAACTTTCATTTAAGTATAACAAGTTACATGATTACAACCATTTTTGAAAGAATGTTTGAAGAGGGCTCCCCTCACTACTAAGGAAAAGGAGGAAAGTTTCCAAAATGTTTTTAAAGGTAAAGGGAGAGGGCCTTGGAAAGCATATTTGCATTTCAACTAAGATACAAATTCTAACCAATGCAGGAAAACAATTCCTAAAGTTTTGGGGTTGGAACTAGAAACATAGCCTTGAGAGGACATTGAAATGCAATTATTATTTGGGCAAAAGGTACATGATGAAAAGGAGCAAAGTAAGGATCTAGTAGACAAAGAGGCACTTTAGAAGAATGTGGAAGATAACACTAAAGACAATTGGACTGTCCATTTGGAGAGCCTCCAATAGGAATCCTAGTTGTTGAATCTCTTGTTATCTAGGAAGATAACAAGGAGTTTCATTTGGAGACTTGTAAAGAGGAATAATAGCGGTAAAAAGAATCCATCCTAAGGTTTTGGGATGGTATTCCTTTCAAGTTTATGTAGCCATTAAACTCACCCCTTCCTATAGAGTATAGAGGAAGCAAATGAGAAAAAGAAACCCTTATATTTAGGTCTTCTCACAAGAGGAAGAAAGACCAAAAAGGAGGTAAGAGAGTGGGAAGAGAATGAAATGAGGCTTTGGGATGTCAATCAACTTTGATTGTGTCCTCCAACAGTTATGATGGATGAAATGAAAACATTTCATAAGTCAATATACAACTTAGATGCATTTTTGTCTAATATATGTAGTCAGCTTTTGAGGCTATGATCTTGTAGTTATGGGAGATAAAGGAAGTTTGTTAACCAGAAGAAAAGGTTGAATGAAGTGTATTTTCATGCAGTTATGGGATCAATGCTCTCAATGAAGATATAAGCTCTATTTAAGCATGTAGTTCTATTGTTTAGGTAACAAATGAGTAATTTTTAGTTCGATACATCAACTATTTTATGAAAAACAATTATGAGCACATCTTTGTTGATAGTTTTCACTAGTTTCATGAGCATTAAGAAATAGAGATGATTGCATGTCCTCTTAGCTATTTAAGGTTCTAGGAACTATGAGGAATTGTAATTGCCTATGCCATTATTTGCATATGGTTTAACTTTTTATTGAATTAAGGTATATTGTGGAAGGAAATCTAGTTAATTTATAAGAAGAAAAGACCGTATTAAATGAGAGATCCTTATATTATGCCATAGAAGCCATGCAAAACAAATAAGCATTTAATTGGATGCAAAAGTAAGAGGACTTTCCCCTTGTCCTTTTAGGTTCAAATCTTTTTAAGGTTTGTTTTGATGGGAAAGAGGGAGTTGGCATTGGTGGGCTCTTTAAGTTTGTTCAAGAACACGTGGAAGGTGCACATAAGGGGTATAGCCCCTTGATTTATGAATGTGGAACCCAAGCTTGACATGGACGATGTCCTTGTAGTGTAATAGAGAAATTGTGCACTAGGTTTTCCTTAACTACTAGGGTTGTTTTTCAACTAGGTTCTTCTGTTCAGAAAATATTACCACTACTCCAACATAACTGTAACCTTTAATAAATGATTATGATATGACAAAACCATATAGTGCGAATTAGCCATTCCATAATTCAGCCATACAATCATAAATTGGACCCAACCATTCAAATAAATTCATCCAGTCCCATTGTAATTCCAAACAAATGTAAGATAGAGTTTGTTTCCTAAACACTATATCCTATCAATTGACCCTAATTTCACTATTATGTTCTTATGCGATTATGGCCAGAGATGCTCCAGGACATAACCCTCGACCTGCTACAAGTAACTGTCCACAATGCTATCTGAACTCTGGAAAGGGATGCAAAATACCTCAGGTGGGTAGTGAGGTAGCTGGAAGGATAATCGATCTTTGATCTCAATTCAGAACTTCTCCCCAAAAACTTTAGCACTTTGTGTGGGTTTGTTCTGGCTTGAAGGGCCTCTCTTTGCAGTGGTATAACTCTGCTGGATCACAGAAAGGTTGCCACGAATCTGTCCCAAAATCTCAACCACGAAATTTGTCCAAAATAATCTTGTCCTTCCTCATAAAGGTTTCTTCTCTGCAATAAGGTGACTTCACAATCCACAAAAAATGTTGATCCGGCCAGGAGTATGCCTCAGAACACTTCGTTAATCTGCCACAAAGACTTGGGTTTACTAGCCCTAGATGATCTCATGCATTTCTATTTACTTAAGAAATTTTGACCTATTGGCCTTAGGTATTGTTGTCGCTCAAATTGTATAGGCACGGCGCCACGACACAGGGCGGGGGATATCACTCTAATCCTCGTCCTCTCCGTTCTAGCTATCTCCCAACAACAGGCTATGGGGGGTAGTTCCAGTGGAAAATGATAATGCAAGACTTGTTGGCAATCAACAAGTCCTGGAGACATGATTGAATGGCTTAGCCACTTGGTTGATTTTAGCAAGTTAATAGATTAGATTGGATTATTTTAGTGAGGCCAGTGCGTTATGGAGTCAACTACTTGCTTTATATTGATTAAGTACCAAATGACCAGATGAATAATTGCTGCTTAAGAGATGCTTAGCTATCCTATATGAAGTGCAAGTCCTACAATCTAGGTGAGATGCAAAAATCTTGGCTTATTTTAATTATATACCTAGCTAAATGTATCCCTTAATTTTTAGCTATTTTGAGGCTAATCTCTAAAGTAGGTTTTAGAGGGAAGTCTAGGAGAAGCAAGCAAAGAATTGTTTAACAATACCTCCTCTTGAAATCTAACTACCCAGTGCCTTCGGCGCTATAGAGACTATGGCTCTGACGACTGCAAGGTCACTGTGTTAAACACTAGGGAGGGTTTATCCTTCGCAAGCTACAATAATAAGGGTGGCCCTATCTTTCTATCAAGTAAGCTTGGAGGTCAATTTTTTAATGCAAGACTAGGACTAGAATGCAAATGCAAGGTGATTGAGTGCTCTTGAGTTAAGATAACTTATGGTCTCAAGTACTTAATTATAATTGATATTTAGTTATGACAACGAGTATTTGATTGACGAGTGAGGGATGTTGACAAATCTAGGGCATAATGATCAAATCTAGGGCATAATGATTAGATGATTTCTCTATAATGATAACTGCTTGTGAATGCTTCTTAATTCATTAGATTACAATTTTCTCTTTACTTAGATTATTATTGTGTTCTTCTTCATCAAACAACTGCCAATGCATAAACAATAAAGAGACAAGAGACACGGAATATAAGCGATCAACCAGGGCTAAAACCTCTCCAATTTGAGAGGAAAACCCAAACGAATTCTTCTTCTTTTAAAGACTTGATGAATACCAAGACCAAGACCATGACCTAGACCCTTGACACAATGACCTCTCGAAGACCAAGTCACAAGCCTTCTTCTTTGATTTCTTCCTTGAGTCAATGAAGGTCAAACTTCCTTCCCTCCTTCACTATCTCAGCTATTTTATGGATTTCGATTCCTTGATTCAGCGTTGCAATTCTCGGCCCTACTTCAAAAGTTCTAGCTGTAGCATACGAGAGAGATAAACACCTTGATACCCTTTGCTTTAGATGGAGGATCTTTCTCCTTTAACTCGGCTAGAGAATCACCTTGTTCTTCTCCAAAATCTGACTTCTCAATATGTTTGTGATATCTCATTCTTCCTACAATAGGTAGCAACGGATTCTTGCACGTGTGGAGTGTACTTAACCCAAGAACAGACCCATAAACAATACCAAAGACTTCGTTCTTCCCTTCCTTCTCTTCGCTGGTTATGAGGCTCCTTTCCTAACAATTTTCACACTTCTTATTGCAGACTTCTCCTTGACCGAAAATCTGTGTTCCAAATGGAAGCCGAGCTGCTTATTTATAGTGGTTTGCCCAGGAGAAATAAGCTGACTTGACTAAGTTATACGATGACATGCCCTTTATAGAATCTTCCTTAGGTCGACTTGAAGGTGAGCTTGTGACAAGGTCTTGGAGGGTTAACAAATTTGCCAAATGGGTCTTCAATCCTTGACATTGACTTCGCTAGACTTTTGACTTGATGACCAAACCTAAGGACTCACAATGGGAGTCTTAACTATAAAATAAAATTCCTTGATCATGAAACCCATGAATCAGGCATTACAAAAATACATTTATTTTCTTCATTACATCAATTTACATAAAATTATAATTACACATATCATTATGAAGACCGAACCTAGTTACACTTTTCAACACTCCCTCTTAACTAGGGAGGTATTCATAATCCATACAAGGTACTTGGACATTCTCAATCTAAAGAATTCTCAAAAGAAGAGTCGGATTGGTAACCCATCTGTATAGCATCATATCAATCAACATTGTCACATAGCAAGGCCTTGACTAACAACTCTATCTCTCCACAAGATCTGAGCTCAGTCTTGGCAAGACCAATGATGTATAGACACCCTCATCATTGTCTCTCTCAGAACATGCCCAACCCAGGTTCTCTTAGAGTATGTTCCATCAAGACTATTCTTATCTTGGATTCCCAGTCCTCAAAGAATATTGGTCCTCTACAATTACTCTTAGCTTGGATGCCCTATCTCATCCTCAAAGAGCATCAAATGCCAGATGTTTACCCTATCCTCCATTCTGTCTTCCCAAGAGAAGACAAGAATGATGTGTCTCTGTCTCCCTCTCAACTTAAGGAGGACATACCTATTGCAAAGGAATGTACTCATTCCTATAGAAGGAATGTACCTAAGCTCCCTCTTGGGTTAGGAATTTGCTTCAAATTTTCTACCAAGTTAGAAACATGTTTCCAGGCAACATCTTAATTAGGGACCTACAACAGCTCTTTAGGTGGAGATGTTAGGACAACCAGCTGCTTGAAGAACTCCTCCTCACGATGTCATGAACTTCTTTTCTTTATTCAGGAATCTTCATGTTTTGGGACTTCTTTGTAGGGCATAGACCATCCATCACTTTCATCCCTGATTCAGTCATGTCATTATTCCTTTCATCGGAAAGTGATCCATCAGTTCATATTTGGCCTTCCTTCATGCCATGCTGCCTTCTTCATGCCATGTTTCCTTAAGGATCTTTCATCCTACTTCATGGACATCAATGGTGGAAGATATCCATAACTCGTCCTTTGGCAACCTTGCATAATTGCATCCATATATCATTCAAAATAAGCACTGAACATTAAATCAAAGTTACCTTGAAGATGGTCTTTCATCATGACATCTTTTAGTTCGCATCAACATCTTGCATACACATTGACACATCTCCAAAAGATATACACTGTCAAGGGTCTCTTTTTATTTCAGACTTCATCAAAGTTTTCATATCTTTCATGGAGATATCCCAGTTAAACCTCTCAGTCCTCGAATGTTGATTGTCTTTTCCATAGTTGCATATTTCATGATCTCTTCCTTTCTTTCTTCACACATTTCCTCCCAGGAACTTCTAGTCATAGCTCTTGCAATTTTGTCAACCACCTCATATTTCATATGAGGACATATTATGTTGATTTCATCTAGACAATGTGTGACCCATGCCTTCCTGTATCCTTTCAAGGAAAGAGATCTTTTCTTTTGATCATGCTCTCGAGATAAAGCATTTATCCATTGTACCTGCAACCATATGACATGACTCTACAAATATCAAACACAGGCATAAATACCTCATTTTCCTTTAGGTCATCTCTACTTCCTTCATCAACTTCCTTGATTAAAAGAACTTCAATTCCTTGATCTGCTTTACCTCTTTTGTCATCATACCATCATCTCATGAATTCCCACAAGTTGGAATTCTTGATGAAACACATGCTTCCTTTTGATTTGTGAACCTTTCGATGAAGATTCCAATAGAGGATCTTGAGTATCCTTATCCTGCAGATGTTTCCTTTGACTAAAGTATGATGAGCGAGCTAGATGACTTTTGCTTCCTTTTTCCCATGAGTACCTCTTATGCTTCTAATGAGGTTACCAAGAGCTATATCCTTCCATAGTTTGACTGTCATAGACTTCTATTTCAACTATTTTTCTCTATGATCACGAGATCTTGCTTTTAATGCTTCTGTGATGCCATGATGCATCCTATCGTTTTCCATAGTGATTCATGATAGCCATATCTTACAACAGAGAACTTGAAAACAAGAACTTGAAAAGAACTAGGTGAGGAAGACTTGCCTTAGAGAGATAGCTTCTCCTACAGTGCTTGCAGAGAACAACTCTACCAATTTGTCATATATTTCTTTTGAGGTGTCGAGTTTAGATACATATGGAATGAGGGGATCCTTGATGGATTCTATGAGAATCCTTTGAATCCTCACTTCCCCTCTCATAAACTCCTTGCAAAATGTTCTCCAGTGTCTTTGTTACTTGTTCAACACTCACAGTTTGAGTGGAAGAAGGGCCTTAAGTGGTTGTACCTGTTGATGGAAGCTGAGAAATAGGTATGGCATCTAGGGGGACAATGGCAATCTTCAGACTCTCTTCCTTCTCATTTATCATTTTCTCCATCTCTGCCTCCATCTGCCTAATCTGTATATTCTGTTTTATGATCAATTTCATCATATCTGCTTTCTGTGCTTCACCTTCTTCAATGTCCTTGGTCAATGGATCCTTTGTGGCTGGCAGCTTGCGCAGCTTTCTCAAGGCTGCAATGTCCAGGTTCTTCTTTTTAATAATCTCCTCAGTAGCATTGACATCTTTGGGATCATATCCTATTTTTAGTACCAAGTTTTCCAAAGACTTGATCCTATTATCCTTTGCCAAGGAGGACATTTTCTCCATCTTCAACTGCGACTCGACATTTGCAAATGAAACCTGCAATTCAGATAGTGACATAGCAGTGTTAGTCAAAGTGGAGGATATCATTTCACTAGTTTTTTTGTGCATCTCCATTTGATCAATGGGATGTATGTCCTTTGTGTTGAATTCAAAAGCAGTGCTCTTGTAGTCTGTTGCTGATTTTGGCTGTGGAATTTGGGCCTCAAGAAAGGCCATCTGCATTTTTCCATGCTCTGTGTCAAAGACTGACAGCAACCTACTCTGTGAGCTGGAGGTCTGCTTTCAGAATTGCTTATAAGTGCTATTTTTTAAATCTCATTTTTGAGCTTAATCTCCCTATACCTGTCAAAAATTGTTTTCTCATTTTTTGTTTGGACATTTTGGGAGTCTAGCTCAGTTTCCTTGTGACCTTGTGAAGATGAAGGTCTAGTAGGAGATGTTGTGAACTTGCTAGTTGCAGGTGGTGAATCTGTGATGTTGATGGCAACCTGCTCTTCAGTTTCTTTGTCCAATTTTACTCTAGGACTTAACTTTGTTGTCTTCCTGTGGCTGATCCTGAATTCTTTGGCTTCACCCCCAGTTGTTGATTACGATCCTTCCTCCCTCTGTCTTTTGCTTGATTTTTCCTGAGGAATGGGAGTCTGCAAACTAGAAGTAGAAACAAGCTGTTCTTTAGCTTCCTATAAGGTGTTTTCAGTCCACTCCATTTGATTAGTATAATGCTCTATTTCTGGCCTTTAAGTATGAATGTAACGAGTGCTTTTGTTCTCCACTTCGAGCTTTGAAATAATGCCACATGGGTCATAATACCATGTAAAGCTCAGACATAATTTCATTTCTTTAAGCATTCTATCTGCTTCTTCACCTTCTGTCCTTGTGTTGCACACAAATGGGCCCACCTGTGTCTTTATTCTGAACTGTGACTTCTTCTTGGCCACTACAAAGTGGATGTCATCCGAATTCAGCATCTGCCTAATATACTCTAGGGAAAAATCCTCATTGGGAGGTATTTGGGGAGTTTATAGGGTGCCAATTCACAACCATACGTCCTAATTTATGTCTAATTTTGGTATAAGTACCAATCCCCAGTCTTTGCCTGATCTGTCAAGTGCAAAATTCTCTTGATTTCCTCACTGATCCTGGGTTGTACTGCATTGTTCAGAATGTTCATGGCTGGATGAACAAAATCTTCAATGAACTTCTTATAAGTGAATTCCTGCTGTTCTCTCATGACCAATGAGGTCCAAAAGATTACTGGCTACTGATTCACTGCATCATTAAGCTTCTGTAATGTAAAACTGAATTTGTCTGCCTGATAGTAAAGGAACATGTAAATCGAAATGGAGGTGTAATTAAACACCTGTTCTGGAGGAAATTTTATGAACTGTTCATAAATATTGTCAGCGAAGAATTGACTAAAATTGAAAACCAAGGAGGGCTTGTTGTTTGTGGAAAATATGGAGAGGAATCCTAAAATGGGCTCATCTACCCACTAATAAGAAAAATCGCCTAAAATGTAGGAAATCATAGATATAATTTGCTTGTTTTGATCAGGGAAGATGGAGGAAGGATATGGCAGATTCTTTTTAGGCAATTGGGCATTCTCAGGCAAGAAGATCTCAAAGATTCTGGTTCTGGTGGTGAAATCCAGCTTCTGATAAAGCTGGGTGATGGCTTCTAGGGAGAAAGGAGCAACGTTTTACACAGTGGGAGCCAACATCATTTGGTCAATGGTTTGGGTTGTAATTGTGAAGAGAATGTCACCTGTAGGGGAAATGATGGCTCTTTGGGCAAGGACATGGCATGCTTGACACCTTCTAGTAAATTCTGGGGCTTGGAATGTCAAGGGGAAAATATAATGGGGGAGTTTGGACTCCTAGAGCCCAATTTCATCAGTTTCGTCTCTGTGTTTATCTTCGAGCCAACAGTATAACTCAAGAAAATCACAGTCACATTGGGCTTCGTTAAACCTGTAATCCCTATCGGCTAAAGGTATATGATCTAAATCCATAGAAGGGGGAATCAAAGGATTAATAGGTTTATCTTGAATCTTAGTCTTTGGAGACATGACTGTAAAAATTTGAGAACATGATGAATTTACAGAGGAGCTTACCGAACATAGTTGAATAACGAATTGTCAGGTGAAAACGGAAGAGGAAATGTCAGTTTCTGTCATGATCTGGTCACAAAATAGCTTCGAGAGTGATCGTTGTGCAAGTGCTTGAGTATCTTCTTTTGCTAGTTTGGTGATAGTTCCTTTGACATGATCCATAACCTCATTTTCAATGAGATTCAGATATGTCCTCTTCTTCCATGCAAGATAGTTTGAAGCCCCAACCAATTTGTTGCTTTCCTTGCAAAAAGACATTTTGGTAGATTCAAACATAAATATACTTACTTGTGAAGATGCTTATTCCAGTGTTGCTTTCTTGAATTTTTGGTGATGATATAGTTAATGGAAAGCTTCTCCTTGATGAAGATAGTTCTCTTCAAGAATGATCTTTGACGCCACAAAGAAGGAGATCACTTTAGATCCTTTGATGGTGATGTCTTTGTTGATAATGATGACTTCTTGATGATGTCTTGATGCTTCTTGGATGATCTTCTTCAATGGTAAGGACCTTGCTTCAACGAGAGGGAGATTTCCTTAGAATCTTTTGAAGATGATGACAACGTTCTTGATCTTGCTTCTCTAAGATGAATAGTCTTCAAGAAACTTTGATTTGTAGGTCCCTTTAACTTGAGTAGGGTCTTTGTGGTCTTTTGAAGATCACATGACTTCTTTTGGTGTAGACGTCTTCTTTGATCTAGGGTTTTGACACTTCTTTGTAGATTTTGACTTCAAGATGATCTTTTTAGATTTTCTTTGATGTCTTTCTCAAGATTTGATCCTTGAGTGTCCCTTGATAAGATGCCCTTCCTTGACTTTGTCACCTTAGCTTTGATACCATGTTGAGAAATCTAGGGCATCGAGATTAGATGATTTCTCTATTAATGATAACTACTTGTGAATGCTTTGTATTTCATTAGATTATGATCTTCTCTTTAGTTAGATTATTTTAGTGGTCTTCTTCATCAAACAACTACCAAATCATAAAACAATAAAGAGATAAGAGACACAATATGTAGGCCATCAGCCAAGGCCAAAACCTCTCCAACTTGAGAGGAAAACCCAAATGAATTCTTCTTCTTATAGAGACTTCAATTGACAAATACCAAGATCAAGACCGTTGACATATTCACCTCTCCAAGACCAAGTCAAAAGGCTTCTTAGTTTTGACCTTTCCTTACTTGAGTCAACAACGGTCAAACTGCGATCTTTTCTCTCCTTCTCGGCTACCCTTCACATTTTGACTTCCTGCAATTCTCGGCCTCTTTCACGAATCCCTCTTGCAGCACATGGAAAGTAGTATCAACAAGTTTGTACCCTTGATCCCTTTGTTTAGGATGGAGACTTCTTCTCCTTCAACTCAGCTTACATTCTTGAGTAGACTTCTTCCTTAATTCGACCTCCTTTTATGACTGAGATAACATCAGATTTTCCTGCAACAAATGATACTTCTCCTCGCACATGTGATGGATATCAGCCCTAAAACAGACCCAAACAACTTCACTCTTCCCTTCCTTCTTCTCGTTGGCTATGAGGCTATCTTCCTTGACCTTTTCACACTTATTCTAGCTTCAGATTGCTTGACCGAAAAATCTGCCTCACAAGTGAAGGCCGAGCTGCCTATATATAGTGGTTTGCAATGTTGCATAATCGTTATCGGGATAATATCGGCGCGAGGAAAAAATCAGAATTATCGGGAAATTATCAGAAATAATCGGGAAATAATCGTTTGGTACAAAAATATTAAATTTTTTTCAATTTTTTTAATATCTAAACCATCTACAACATAAAATAAATACATTGACACATAAATATGATAAAAAAAACTAATATATAAGATGTTTAATATCATTTCTAGCGCTAAAATCACACATAACATTGAATCATGTCCTGGATAGTAAGTCCTGACTCCTGAGTCCCAACTCAGCCTCAAAATATCAACAAAAAATATGATAATGTATCTCATTATGTCATAATGTCATATACAATAAAATGAAAGTCTAATCCTATTGATTTCCTCTGCCCCTCTTGCGAAAAAATGCCACATCTTTCCCTTTCCCTCTAGATGTAGATGCTGGTGCCCGTGTTGGTGGAGATGGCAGTGGAGTCTGATGTGCTCTAGAAGCTGAAGAACTAGAAGTAGGAGCTATAGGAGGTAGACCACGTCCTTTACTGGTGGCAGTGGTAGCCCGAGCAGGCGGTGTCACCTCCTCCTCTTGTTCCTCCTCCTCCTCCTCCTCCACCTGCTCCTGATCCTCCTCCCCCTCCACCACATCCTACACTAACCAATCATCAGCAGACTCCATGAGAGGCCTCTCGGCCTCAACCCTCCATGCAGTAGTGGTGTCAATCCCATCCAATGAGATGGCATCCACATCAGGTGTCCTCTCAAGTTGCCTCACCCACAATCAAAGATTGTAGTAGATGTAGACCATGTCATTAAGTCGCTGGGACTCCAACTTGTACAAAGATCATGAAATAATAATTAATGATTATAAAAAAAATATTGTTTAATAAATTCATAAATTTATTTGGAAATTTGCAATATTTTAAATGTTTGAGTGTTAACCTGTTGCACTTCTTGTTGTGTATTTTTTCAAATACACTCCAGTTGCGCTCACATCTTGAGGAGCTACATGTTTGGCTGAGGATGCGAATGGCAAGCTTTTGCAGAAGGGGTACCCTGCCCATAGTTTTGAAATTCGGCCGATTCGAAACGGAAACGGCCGAGTTGATCCGTTTTATTGCCCATAAATGTGACTCGGTGGAGGAAACGGTTCAGTAGGCTGAGTCAGCCATGACTCGGCCAACTCGGTTGTTTCCATATTGACTCGGCTGAGTCATAACCAACAGCCCGTAACCCCATCAAAACAGCAATTTGACATTTTTTAATGAAATTTTGAAGTGTTTGCTGATTGGTTTGGACTCCACTGTGTTTTATGAATTAGTTAAATGTTATTTGGGGTCCATTTCCCCTTCCCAAACCCTATTTAACACACTGAAATGCTCTCTACTATTGATATGCTGTTCAAATTTCATGGTAATGTTAAATTCTTAAAATAAAAGTGACATTCTCCTTAATCTTCATTTTCATCCTTTTACTTAAATTTTTAACATTACCATGAAATGACTCAAGGATGTTTGAGAGTGGTTTCGACCTCATTGGATTTCATATGGAGAAAGTAGAATTTTAGATTTCATTCAAAATCCAGCGGACTTATCAGTTTTTCAGGATTTCAGGATTGCAATGTTTCCTTTGAATTTTGTCATGTATTAGGGTATGGAACTCGTATTTAATCAAGAGCACCAATCCCTCTATGTACCTTGATGTTAGTGACATTGGTTGTCGAACTCCTCCAGGATTCGCTCCCAAACCAGGAGCTTCTGAAAATGTCGCTCCCACTCCCGTTTTTGCTCTCGCTCCCCACTTTCACTCCCACTCCCAAGTAACACTGAGCCAGATGATGTT
>APFE031224686.1:8215-28047 GCA_000404065.3 Pinus taeda | reverse complement strand
CAAAGTTACAAACTAAAAAATACTTGGCATTTTAATCATCCTATCATTGACAGCCATCTCAAAGCCAAATGTGCCACCTGCCATCCTATATGTCTCAATTTGTTTAGAGATCTCTATACGTTGTTCTGGAGATTGCACCATCTTTTGGACATAGGATAAGAATCCATCCATGATCTCAGCATCAAAATCAAACCCACATGCATAAGAAAATGCAGGGTTCAGGAAAAGCCCAACAGCATGAATGGGACGATGGAGTGTGTTGTTCCATCGCTCATCAATCACTCCCCATAGGAGTTGTTTCTGAAACCCATCATCTCCCTTATCATCATAGTAGGCCCGAATGACTTCTTTGGCCCTATCCATGGCTTCATACAAATAGCCCATTGCGGGCTTCTCACCATCAACCAACCGAAGAACCTTTACCAAAGGTTCAGTAACGGCGCACACCTCCTGCACTCCTGCCCAAAAGTCTTCCTGGTATGAAACCAGTCTGCATACAACCTCTCCCTCTAGTTTGTGGCTCATTAGCAAAGCACGCCACTCCTCTGAAAGAAACATTCTCTTCACATCCCACATAGAATTCAAGAGGGATTGAAGAGATATGAAACTGGTGGCAAACCGTGTAATGGCGGGGCACACCAAATCTTTGTTGTTGGTGAATCTTCTCATCAAGCTAAGCACAGATGTATGGTTATATATAAATTTTGTAATGCTTTGGGATGAATCAACAATATCTTTGACAAAGGGAATTTTCCCTATGTCCTCCAACATCAAATCAATACAGTGTGCAACACAAGGTGTCCAAAATAAAGTAGGATGCCTGTCCATAAGCATCCTGCTATAGCAGCAACATAATTTGCAGCATTGTCCGTTATGACTTGGACAACATTTTGTTCACCCACCTCCAAAATAAACAAATCTAGCAAATCACATAAAGTTCTTGCATCTTTGATTTGTGCAGATGCATCAACATATTTGATAAACATAGTCCCCTTGGGACAACTAACCAAGAAGTTTATAAGGGTTCTCCCCTTTTGGTCAGTCCAACCATTTGACATAACAGTGCATCCTGTTTATGCCCATGATGCCCTAAAATCCTCCAATCTTTGGGTGCAGTCACGCTTTTCATTTTGAAGAATCCGGCCTTGAAATCATGATAAAAAGGAATTTTGTACCCCGGGCCAACACTGGCAATAGCATCAACAACAGGTTGGAAAAATGGATTATTCCTTACAATGCTGAAAGGAATATCACTCCAGAGGAGAAATTTTGCCAGCAACTTGTCAGCTTGTTCTTTCTCAGTTCTTTTTAGCATTGAACCGATAGATGGCTGTGAACCAGGTGTAGTTCGAGGAACAAAAAATGTTGATGCAGCGATCGGATTGGTTGATGCTGCAGTAGAACCAGTGCCAGTTGGCCCACTTCCTTCAGCTGACCTTTTTAGTTGCCTTTTGAGTTCTTCTTTGGCCTCTCTAGTCTGCTCTAAAGTTTCCAATGCCCTCATGGCTTTTTGGATAAGTTCAGGAGTTGTATTTGTACAAGGCCCCACATCATGTCCAGGGATTTTTGCAAGGTGAAACTTCAACCTGTACACCCCCCCGGACATAGGGTGGCCACACAACTTGCAACTCAAGTTTAGTCTACACAAATAAGATGAGGAAAGGAGGACCTATACTTGCCCTCCTGCTCCTTTCTTTCCATCTGCTAGCCCTTTTCCCCTCTGCTCTGCCTCCTTCCCTTCTTCTGAGCCTCTGCTGCCTTTCCGCCTCTCAACGCAGCCCCTCCTTTCAGTGCGCTGCCCTCAAGCTCCCTATTTCCCTCTACCGCAAGCCTTTCTGCCCATTTTTCAAGGCTGCAGGCCACTATTGCCCTAGACGGCATACCTTAGGGTCTCTCTAGCCCTAGCCTTGGGCCTTGCTGCCCTCCTTTACCAACTGGTTGGTAGTAAACTAATTTCTGGGCTAAAGTTGGCCGAATTTTTGCAGAAATTATGGGTTAACTTCTTGTGTTTACAGGTGGCCTAGCTGTTGGAGAAGTTCTGGGTATCTTCACCAATCATCCACACGCCCAAAGGGCTCATTGGTTTGCTGCTCTAACCCTGCTATCTCACATTCGCAGCCTCTGAAAATTACATTGCAGTTGTAAAATTTGTTTTGGAAATTGGCATAGAATCAATTAATAAGTGTCTAACACATTAATAAGTCATTTATATAAATTGGGCATGCACTATTGACTGTCATACTCTTTGGGGCTACATAAAAAGTCTGCCAATAACATGGTAATGCCATCATAAAAGTTTCTGAGCTCATCTAGCATTTATCACATGCTTCCTTTGTATAGGGTATACATTTTATGATTGATGAAGTGATTGGTTTTGATTGGCTGCCACCATTTACTCTTCTCCTCTTGCATTCATTAATCTTCCTCACTGTTTGCATGAAGTATTCTCATTTAAGCAAGGAGAAAGAAGCAAGTAATTTGGAATATTTTGACACCTTGGTATTAGAATTGGTCACTGTTAACTCACCGCTATCATAAAGATTACTTGCTGCTCATAAGGCTTCTATTTGTTTCATGTTTTAATGGCTCATTGCTAGCGTTCTCTTGCTGAAGTAACTTCACTGCTGTCCCATGTGTTATTGAATATCACAAGTGGGAAAATCACCTCCTAACTGTTTTGCATTAAAGGTAGGTAATAAGTTTAATGACTCTTGGCATTTTGGGTTCATTGTTTTCACAAGTAATCTACTACCGTTTTCACAGTTAGCTCATTGCTGTCACTAGTGCTAGAATACAAGTAATATAAGTGCTTTTATTGCTCTACACTATGACTATCACTTGTTTCATTTTTGTATACGCTATTGTGGAGAATATAATTAGCATTGATTTCCAACTGTTTCAAGAGTGCTAACATATTTGTTGTTGTGAGTTGATTCAAGTTTTCACAAGATATCATCTAAATAAAATCACTCTCTAAAGCACATAAATCTAAGTGCTCTTTACTTGAAGTCTTTGAATTGGCATTAAAGTAACTTGTTTCTCTTAAGTGGCAATCTAATTGGCAAATAAATACTCTCATAAGGTCATTATTGCTTCACTATTTGTGAATGATAAATACGCAATGGTATTGAGATTCTAAGTATTTTAAATCTTATCAAGCATATTTTGAATGATCGAGTATTATTGACGTTTATCTCTTTTGAAGTATCGTGAAAGCTTCTAATTGAAGTAAGAGCATTGATAACCTTGTGACAATAATCATTGGTATCTTGTTAAGCATTGGTTAAATCATCCTAAGTGCTTGAATTATCATGAGCAAGTATTACAGAATTTGTACACATCATGTGATTGTTGAATAATTGCATATTTTGGGCATCTATTGTATCTTATTGGCACTTGGTAGCTTGGCACATTTTCTTGTGGTTAAGATTGTATTTCATCAAAGTACTTGTTGATATAACTCAAGATTTAAATCTAATTAAGTACTTAAAGAAGCCTTAAGCAATCTCACCTTAAGAATCACTCAACTCACCTTGCATTACATTCTAGAATTAGTTGTGCATTTAATAATTAACCTCCAAGCATAAGCTTGGTTGATAGAGAGGTAGGAACATCCTTCATCTTTACTTGTGAAGTCTAGCCCCTCTAGTAATTAAACAGTGACCTTGTAGTCGTCAGAGCCACAGTATCTGCAGTCCCAGAGTCACTGGTTATGTTAGATTTCAAGGAGAGGTATCGTTAATCACACCTTTGTGTGTTTCATCTTGACTTCTCTCTACCACTTACTATAGAGTTTAGACTCAACATAGATAAAGATCAAGGGACACGCTTAAACTAGGCATCTAACTAAAATAAACCAAGATTCCTTCAATCACACCTAGGTCTTAGGATTTGCATTTCATATAGGTTAATGAAGCATACAAGCAACAGTTGTCCATTCGGTTACTTGGTCTTAATTTAATAAGCAAAAGTTTTGACTCCATAAGGCACTGGTCTCAAATATAAATTTAATATAATCCTTAAAATCTTGCCAAATTTAACTGGTAGCTAGGCCACTCAACTGTGTCTCCTAGACTCATTGGTTCCCAAATTGTCTTTCATCATCTCATTTCGTAGGGTCTACCCCTCATACCCTGTTGTTGGGAGACAACTAGAACAGAGAGGTTGGGGATCAGGGTGATATCCCCAACTTGAGTCGTTGTCGCAGTGCCTGCACAATTTCAGTGACAACAAGACACAAGAGTCAATCTCCTACCAAGGAAAGAATGGAACAAATTGAGATGATGTGCACTATGGTCCTTTGGGTTTTTAGTTGAGGATGGTGAATCGAAATTGAGTGCAACTAAGATGAATGTTGGCATCACGACAAGTCTTTATATTAGACTAGAGGCTGTTAGAATCTCCCAAACCCAACACCTGATTTTCAATTTCAAGCAACTAATTGCTAAACAAATACACAACTAGATTCCTAATCAAAATATTTAGCAAAAGAAAAATTACTCGATCTAAATCACATACACATAAACATATTTTTGCCCAATCACCAATTCTTCATTAATAAATTAATCACAAAACTTACTTGGGCTCTCGTACTAGGGATAATGGCCCAATTGAGAAAATACAATATTGATCACCAACCTTGCTGCACTTTCTCGGACCCAACACACGCTCACTGAGAAGCCTCTCTCAATCTTGTGCTAATTTTATGTCTTAGCACCTGACATTAGGTTCAATTTATAACTTTCTTAGGCTAAGATTGATGGCCAAAATTAGCTCGTCAAGTTAACTAAAGATAAGTGACATCAAGTTAATTGAATATAAGTGACATTACTTTAGTTAACTATCATATCTTAGCTTTCTCTACTTCAACTAAAGTACAAGTTGTTGGAAAATTCAAAGTGGTAGTTATTAATTCTTATTTTCCTTAACCTTAATATTTGTTTGTGAACTTAGTTAATCTTCTCATGTTTTTTAGTTAGATCTTTTCGTCAACAAATATCAAGAACGAAACAATAACAATAGAGGACACAAAAATTAGGTTCTCAGCTAGGATAACCCCTCCAAGGTGAAAACTTGGAAAACTCTTCTCTTCCTACATAATCTACTTTAGATGAGACACAAAAACCCAAAACCTAGACCAAGTCCTTCTCCAAGTACCAAGTCAACCCTCTAACAAGTCCTTCCTTGATTCTGGACCAGCCAACTTCAGACTGCAACTTCGACATGGCAGCTTCAATACTGCAACTCGTCCTGCAACTTTGACCTTGTAGTTTCAGCCTTGTAGTTGCTACGGAAACCCTAATCCAATTTCCTCCTGAGACCTTCCTAGAGCAAGACGGCTCCTCCTAAGGTCAATGAGGTCAAGATAGAGTAATCTTCCTTCCAGCTACAAGATACTGCACTTCGTCCTATCGCAACTTGGACCTCCTTCTATAGCACCAAAAACCCTAGAACATCGCACGAGTGAGAGAGATAGAGCCCAAAATAGAGATTTTTGCCCTTCTTGGATTCTTCTTGCCTCTTAAACCTTCACTCTCTTTTTCTCTTGCTTCCTAGCTAAAGATTGAACTTTTCTTGTATATTCGAACTTGTGGAGTGAGCAAGTACTAAATGAGGTTGAACTTCTTCTTTATATAGCCTTTCCAAGGGGTCGAATTCCCTTCTTTAGGCCTACTGGAATCTGATAGGGCCGAATTGTACTTTTGGAGTTTGCAGGACTTTCTAGACTCAAAAAATAATTCTTATTACAATTACATTTTGCACGGAAGGGTCCGGAAGGGTCGTATAAACATAGTGTTGACTCCTTTGACTCATGACAATAAATCTTAAGACTTAACAAACCCTAGAAGCACGAAGAACATGCTTTTACCTAGAAGACCACCAATAAAGAGCATGAAACCCATGCTTTAATAATAATAACTTTTTCTTTTCTTCTCTTGTTTGTTACATAGGATACATATTGAAATGAGTACAACAACAATTATGAAGACCGAAACATAGGATACATATTGAAATGAGTACAACAACAATTATGAAGACCGAAACTAGATACATTTTCAACACTCCCTCTTAACTTGGGAGGTATTCATAATTGACATTGTACAACCAGTACAATATCATTCTCAAACTGAAGAGTTCTCATAAGAAGATTCAGATTGATAAGCCAACTGTAAGCATCATCATCTTGACCAACATTGTCTCTAAGGCCTTACTAGACAAGCTCTATTTTAATCAAGTGCATTATGCTGGGAGGTTTTGCATGTGATACTGCACAACCTCTACAAGGCACATACCCCATCCGGATGTCCACAAGGTTGTCCTTTTAGGACTACTCTTATCTAGGATCTCCAATCTTGAGTCCTCAAAGAATATCGGTCCTCTTCGACCACTCTTCTCTTGGATTCCTGTCTTATCCTCTCAGAGTATCAATCCCTTTTCTTTCTTGGATGTTATATCCTCAAGGAAACCACATATGCTTATCCAATCCTCTGCCATTCTCTTTCCATCACTTGGAGAAGAGAATGCACATGTGATGTCCAACATCACTCCCTCTCAAACAGAGAGGACATCCCTATTCTCCTTTTGACTAAAGAATAGATCCCTACTCCTATTCAAGGAGATTCCTTTATTTCCTCTAAAAAAATAGAGGAGATTCGAGACTTCCTTTTAACAGTGGAAGGCAACACCACAAGCTTTATGGCTTGTCTATGAGAGTATCAGCTACTTGATCTTCATAGCTACATGGCTCTCTCTTTCCTTAGCATCTCTTACTTCCTTTTGAAGTATTATGGAGCCACGTTCTCTCTCTTCAATCTTGTGACGAGATCCATGTCATCTTTCTTGCTTATCACTTTCATCTCCGACATCATAGATGAAGGTATTACATTGAGCCTTTCCAAACTTCAAGCTGATCATAGCTTCCACATTAAAGTGATCTTCTTTGTCCTTTAGGTTATCTTCTCGCACTGCTACCTTTTAATCCCAAGATGGACACATCTTGACTTTACAGTTGCCAGGTACCAGATGTTGAGCTTCTCTCAACATTCTTCATACATTTCCATCCATACAGTTGAACTTGCCTCAACTACCATCATGTATTCTTGCAACATCCTTCCAGGTAGCAAAATAACCATATAATAACAATAATTAAAATCAGGCTTACCTCATCATGATGACCTTTTCGTTCCATCAACATCGTCATGGTCCATCTCCATATGAATCTTCCTTCTTGCATCAAATTGCCCATGGATCGAACTTGATTACCAAGTTACAACTTGTTCTTCTAGAGATTATACTGGATGTTAATCATTGTTTTACATATTCTAGAGAAAGTCTTAATCTTTTATACATAAGTCAAATTCTTCCTTTTAAACATCATACAATCATATTAAGCGTGTTACAAGATTCTATTCACATGAATCTTATCCAAGAGTCACTTTCAATGTGCATTCCTATGCTTCTTATTCCATCATCTAGCTATATATATCTCAGAAAGAGCCTTCCTTTTGACCCATTGCATTCCTTCATCCCTTTACCAATATTGTTACCTTATTACAAGGAATGTATACTACCTTTGTCATAGTGCTTTTCCCAAGAATCTTCCAAAATGATGGTTCTTCCAGGATCATATTGATCCATTTAAGCAAGATGACTACCTCTAACATAACGTTAGATAGTGCTCGGATGAACAATATGCAAATTGGTCTATCTATCTATTTAAAGACTAGATAATTTCTTCAAAGCAACTTAACTAAATAGACTCTACATATGCTACTAACAGATGCTTCTCCCTATGATGTTATGCAAAAATCAAGAATTTTCTAAAGTAAATAATAATGCATATTATCCTAAAGGAAAGACCATTTCATCAAGAGTCTGACAAATAAGATACCTTATTTCATAGTAAAGATCCTTCACTTCTTTCTACGACTTCTTCTTTGGTTCTCCCACGACCTCACTTACATGAGCTTCGCTTCTTTCCTTTCTCTTGTTGTTCAGTTGGCTTGGACATTCCCTCTTAAAGTGTCCAAACTCATTGCATCTAAAGCATTGAACCTTGGACATGTCTTTCTTCTTGGACTTTCCAAACTATCCTTTCTTCAGCTTCTTGACTCTAGCTAGAAAGGCTTGAGACTGCTCATCTCATCCAATGTCATCTTTTACCTTGATCCTTGATTCTTCCAAAATGAATTGACCGCACAACTCATCAAAGGGAGTTGAATCTTTTTTTATAGTAGATGCCTGTTGCAGAGCTACTCCATTATGGTGGTAATGCATTTAACACAAATAGTCATTTCCGAATCAAAGATCTCTCAATTGAGAGATTCTCATTAAAAGGGATGCCATGTCTTCTTCCTTTGACTTCTTCATCTTATATAGTTTATTCCGCAAAGACATTTTTTGTCCTAATGTACTCACAAAGTACAAGTTCACTAGCTTATCATACATAGCCTTGGAAGTTTTCAAGTTTGCAACAAATGGAACAAGAGGATCCTTGATGGATTCAAGCATGATCCTTTGTGCCCTTACTTCCCCCTTCTTGTATTTGGCTAGTTCTTGAGATTTGTCTTTGCTGTTGATTTGCGGTAGCATCGGATGTGCTCTAGCCATGAAAATTGGTGGAGAGGCCAAGGAACATGAGATTTGCAATACCCAGAAATGGTTTGGGCAGATTCTAAACAGTTTGGGAGATATTAAAATAATTAAGATTTTTAATAGAGTCCCTAAGTCTAAACTTAGGGAAAATAAAATATTAATGTGAATTAATATAAAACTGAGTTAGAATGGTCCAAAAGTCATGGATCAAGCCAGATCTAATCTTAGTCGTTGATTAGGGACTTAATCTTGGCCGTTGAATTGTCAATGAGAAAAGTATAAGAGGAGGCTTGAGGGGTCACTTGGAGAACACACCAAGTTGATCAAGATTTTGACTTTCTGGGGTTGGGTTTGTTGAAGAAGTCGAGAGAGTGATTAGAGTTGCAACTAAGGGGCAATGGATACAGAAGCAGAGAGGCAGAGATAGCACCGGGATGATCAACGCAGTAGCCAAGAGTAAGGGACGCAGAACTAGCCAGGGGTTCACGTAGAGCTAGCCAGGGCTCACGCAGAGGCAGCCAGGAGCTGCGCAGTGCCTCAGAGGGCCAACATGGGTGATACAGAGGGCCAGAGGGCTGACGTAGTGCCTCCAGAGGATGACGCAAGCGAAGCCAGAGTGACGTTGGGCAAACGCTGGGCTAGAAAGGGCTGACACTGTCCTTAGAGGCTGACGTTGGGGTTTCATGGGGCAAATTGGAGTTGTGAAGCTACTAGAGTGATTATCCGGGGCTTTAGCTGGAACCTCTGTCTCCCACTGAGAGGTACTACTGCCGAAATTTTTTTCTCTGTTGGGTGAGCTGGTTTTGACACCCAGATTGTATTTTGAAACTGCTTAATAAATCAAACCCTCAGATCGCTACATCGGTTTTCCCGCATTGGGTTTTTCCGAGGACATTATTCCAAAAATAACAGTGTCACTTGTGTGCTTGTTTTGTTTCCTTTAGTTGATGGTCTGTAATGTGTTGAGCATGTACTTGTATTTATTTTCAGTGTTTACATGGTAAATAACTTGTTAATTAATCAGAACAAGTTGGTAGAAATAAATCAGAAAGTACATGAAGGGTTTCTAACTGTTAGACTTAGAAACTTCAACATGGTATCAGAGGGTGGTTGCAAATCACAGGAGAACTGAGGACATCAACCGAGCAGAGCAGCAGCAATAGAAAACCAGTCCCTAGTGACAAAAACTATTCCTAGCAGAGTAGCAACAAGGAAGGGGTGACGCAGTGCCTGTGTCATCAAGATTGAGCCAGGAAGAGGCCAATGCAGAGACTGAGGAGGGCAGAAAAGGCTCATGCAGAGCCACACAGAGACCAGGAGGGTTGACACGGTTGGCTAGGGGAGCACTTCAGCCACTGCTTGATGGCGCAGAGCCTAGGAGCTCTAACCTTCAGTTTGCTGGGGTTTAGGAGGTTGTGGGTAAGTTGCAAAGTGGCGCTGGTGGGGTACTGTAGTCAGAAAAATACCTAATAGGGCAAGGCCAAGGAGGGGGGAGTTTCTACCGAGGATTTCTAGGCGAGAAATCCGGATCAGTGGTGCAGCTGCACTAACGATTGGAGTTGGGGCATCTTTACATTAGTAGAAGGGTTTCCAGGAAGGAAATCGAGGCTCAGAGGGAGTCGTACCAAGAACTTCCAGGAGGGAAGTAGAGGAGCGACGAGATGGCAGTGAACGGGGTAAGAGACCAGGATAGGCTGGACGGAGCCTCAAACTTCGTACTCTGGAAGAGGCTAGAATCTTATCCGTTCTAGACAGGAATCATGTCAAGCACTTCGCCTTGAGGACGATAGCAATCCCAGTTGACCCAACTGATAACGACAAGTACGAGGAGGAAATGGTGACGGCCAAGAGCATCATTCTTGACGGGGTCAAGGACCATGTAGTAGCACATATTGCTGAAAAGGACACGACAACTGAGACGGGGAAGGCCCTAAAGAAATTGTACCAACATACTTCTGTGCAGAGAAGGATGTTACTAGAAAATCAGTTGCGGTCATACTAGATGTAAAAGGGAGAACAGATTGACACTTTCCTCGGTCGATTGAAGGAGATCCGGGATCAGGTGACTTCCATAGGGGCCACATCGGAGCAAGAATTGATGGCCAGAACAACCCTGAATGCAGTCTTTGAAGACTGGGAGGTGTTTGTCCAGAGCATATTGGGCAGGGCGACCCTTCCAGATTGGGAGGAAATGTGGGTGGCTCTTCGCCAAGAAGAGATTAGAAGGCCGAGCAAGGCAGGAAGCAGCGGCAAGGTGATCAGAATCAAGGAGGAGGAGGAGGATGCTTCCCTAGCATCTTGAGGGAAAGCAGGAGAAACAGAAGAAGAAGGACCTCTCCATGGTCAAATGCTTCCACTGTGGGGCACTGGGTCATTATGCGACCTAGTGTCCAAGGAAGAAGAGCAAGGGAGAGGCCTCTGAGACCAAGGCTGCGCCAACAAGGGTAGAGAAGGAAGTGGAGACAGACGATGATTGTGCCATGAGTGCACACACCACTTGAGCGGAAGTGGGGAGACATCAAGCTGTAGTTAGACGGACTACAGGCGATGAGGGGCAGGATCCTCGAGGTACCCAGCCTCTTGGATTAGACCTTGCTATGGGAGCCCCAAAGAGGAGTAGCAGTACTAACGGATATCAGTAGAGACAGATGCGGATGGAGCGACAGAGGGAGCTACAGTGCAAGATTCCCAGGACAGCGTGAGGCAGTAGTGCGAGAAGCATGGGAGTGTTGCACCAGTGCAAGATGGCACAGAGAGGTGTGCAACGGTGCGAGATGCATGGAATAGTTGCAGCAGCGCAAAGGTCAGAGAGGGAGCACTTATCAGCGACAGAGGGAGCTTCAGCATCATGGGTGTCTCTAGCTTGACAGAGATGTCAGAGTTGGGAGATCAATTACTTACTTCTTAGTAACTGGGTTGCAGTGCAGCAGTTAGCAGTGACAATGCTATGGGCAGCACGATGCAATAGGATGAGAGGGAGTTGCAGTACGGATGCAACAGTCGCAACGGCAGGGTCATGGGTAGTGTTACAGGATGCAATAGTGCAAGGGATGTTGGGCAGCAGGCCTAGCATCGACACAGGGATCGATGCTGGATGATCAGGGTGATACTCAGTGAGGACTATTACTAGAGCATAGTCCTCACTAAGAGGGAGTGTTGATTTGGGGTAGCATCATATGTGCTCTAGCCACGAAAATTGGTGGAGAGGCCAAGGCATATGAGATCTCTAATATGGTTTGGGCAAATTCTAAATAGTTTGGGAGATATTAAAATAATTAATATTTTTAATAGAGTCCCTAAATCTAAACTTAGGGAAAATAAAATATTAATGTGAATTAATATAAAACTGAGTTAGAATGATCCAAAAGTCATGGATCAAGCCAAATCTAATCTTAGCCGTTGATTAGGGACTTAATCTCGGCTATTCAATTGTCAACAACAAAAGTATAAGAGGAGGCTTGAGGGTCACTTGGAAAACACACCGAGTTGATCAAAATTTCGACTTTCTGGGGCTGAGTTTGCTGAGGAAGTCAAGAGAGTGATCAAAGTTGCAACTGAGGGGCAGTGCATACAGAAGCAGAGAGGCAGAGATAGCACCAGGAGGATCAACGTAGTAGCCAAAAGTAAGGGACGCAGATAGCTAGGGGTTCACACAGAGCCAGCTAGGGCTTACGCAGAGCCAGTGAGGAGTTGTGCAGTGCCTCAGAGGGCTAGTGTGGGTGACGCAGAGGGCCAGAGGGCTGACGCAGTGCCTCCAGAGGCTGACGCAAGCCAAGCCAGAGTGACGTTGGGAAAATGCTGGGCCAAAAAGAGCTGACGCTATCCCTAGAGGTTGATGTTGGGGTTTCGTGGGGCAGATTAGAGCTATGAAGCTGCCGGAGTGATTATCTAGGGTTTCAGCCAGAACATTTGTCTCCGACTGAGAGGTACTACCACTGAGATTTTTTTTCTTTGTTGGGTGAGCCGGTTTTGGCACCCAGATTGTATTATGAAATTGGTTAATCAATCAAACCCTCATATAGCTGCACCGGTTTTCCCGCATTGGGTTTTTCCGGGGACATTAGTCAAAAAAATAGCGGTGTCACCTCTGTGTTTGTTTTGTTTCCTTCAGTTGATGGTCTGTAATGTGTTGAACACGTACTTGTATTTATTTTCAGTACTTACATGGTAAACAACTTGTTAATTAATCAGAACAAGTTGGCAGAAATAAATCAGAAAGTACATGAAGGGTGTCTAACTGTTAGACTTAGGAACTTCAACATTTGCTAGGTTCAATATTTTCACGAGTAACCTTGGCTGGCTTTATATATAGGAGGGGCCCTCAGACTTAGAATCTTCGTGTGGCATAACTTGTATGTTTGACCCCTACCCCCAGCTTCCCTTACAGTTACCTTAAGGTGCTGGGTAAAGCCAGTGGGAATGGAACATTGGCCAGTGCTGTGAAACTCTTTGTTCCCCATCTTTAGTCCCAAGCTCGTTGGCCTTACAAAATTTGGTGTGCCTTCAAAAGAACATAGGGGTAGGATATGGTTCATAATATGGTTATGTGGAACTTATTTCCAGGTGCACTAAGTTTGAACCTGACTTTGAGGTGCTGCGGTGGTTATCATAAGGTGCCAGGTAAAGCCCTTAATTTCCAAATGAGTCCCGGTGATGAAGTTATAACCATTTTGTGAAAGTTTTTTAAGCTGTAGCCCTTTGTGTACAGTACTGTAATTCTTACATTCAGCCATTTTGACCTTGGCTGTTATATTTGTAGCCTAACTGTTGCAATTGCCACCATATGTTCAGGTGACAATCTGCTTTCTTTTTTCAACTTTCAAGCCTTTCTGGTCATTGTGCTCTCCCTCTGTAACTGTTAACCATAAGGATGTTTTTGTGGCAGCACTATCAAAATGCTAGGTTTTGTGAAGGTTTTGCATGAGAAGAATTTTCAATGTGTAGTAAAAGTCTTTGTTTTTCCTTCTAAGATCTATAAAAATAGCCAGCTGGATGACCAAATATCCTAGCAATGCTCTTACATATCTCCATACGGCTTATTAAATTACTGGGCATAAAACCTCTTCAATTGGTCCAATCCTAGTTGATAGATGTTCTTGTTTGGTCTTTTCCATTGTCATTACACAGTGCTTATTTGGGGGCCTTAGAAATGTTTATTCTGAGATAAAGTTTGTCAAGAAGAATGGTTTCTGCGTTGTCATGAATTCTGAATACTTGAAATCATTTATAGGAACTATACTTGGTACTCATTGGTATGATATATGAAATTTACTAACTCAAAAGTAAGATAAAAGCAGTTCTGAACTTTGGTGGTCTATGATGGAGAAGCTTTTGGTCTGCTCTTTTTAAAGGTTTTTCTGCTTATAAATATCATCTGGCATTTATTTTTGAAACATCTCTTTTCCACATTGCACTGTAATGATATGATTTTCATTCTACCTTGTTGTTCCTCATATGCTTTTCATTCTATCCTTGTTGTTCCTCAGGATGGTGAATCTGGATGGAGTAGTCTGCATAGGGCCCTACATTTTGGGCATCTTGCAGTGGCTGGAGTGCTCATTGAAGCTGGTGCCTCTCTCACATTAGAAGATTCTAAAGCTCAAACACCAATTGATCTGCTTTCTGGTCCAGTGCAGCAGGTTCTTTCTAATAAAGAAAACAATGCAGGTAGGCTATTGAGTGAATTTGTTAAGTACATGGTGAATTGGAACTTTTCGACTCATAGAAAAGTGTTGCTTTAAAATATAAAATTAAATTCCACATGACTTAGCAAGAACTCATATTGCCATGTTTAGTAATAACTCCACAATACTTTTTAATTTTTGTCCCTTATCTATTCATAGGAAGTACAGATCTCTTCAGCTGGGGAAATGGTGCCAACTATCAACTTGGAACTGGAAATACTGACATACAGAAGTTACCATACAAGGTGGAGGCACTTCAAGGTCTCCTTGTAAAGGAGATTTCTGCAGCAAAGTTCCATAGTGTAGCTGTGACTGGCTTAGGTGAATTGTACACCTGGGGATTTGGGAGGGGAGGTAGACTAGGCCACCCTGATTTTGATATTCACAGGTATGGGATGAATTAGATGTTTATCACAAATTTTAACGCTTTTGTTTTGCAATATAGATATATTGGTGAAAGGGCATGCGAGGTACCTATCTCTGTGTGTTTTTCATCCTCTAATATGCAGCCACTAATAATCTACCTCCGGGCTTTCATCTCCCGTGAATCCAATATGTGTTACCCCATGTATGAGAAATTGTAATTGACTCTAGTAGAGAATACAAATTCGGAGACAGTTTTAGATTGTATAGATGGTCAATGCAAATAACTTGACAGGAGAAAGTGGACAGAAACTGCATTGCAGCATGAATTCAGATCAAACAATTTGCACTGGGCATGAGGAGGCTGCCAAGTTTAACATTTAATTATTTGGAAACCAATCATGTTGAACTTACTCTTAATTGATAGATCAGCATCTGCAGTGCACTACATAATTAGATATGTGCTGGGCTTGAGTTTCATTTTATATTCAAATAAAAATTGCACAGGTGACAGTAGTCATATTTTTGAACTTTAGTTGTTTTTCAATTGTCAAGTTATTAATGAGTAGCTTTTGCTATATGTTCAAAAGCTGAATTGGGAGTGTGAAATTTCAGTGGTCAAGCTGCTGTGATTACCCCTCGTCAAGTATTCAGTGGACTTGGACAACGACGTGTTGTAGTAGTTGGGGCAGCAAAGCACCATTCTATTGTTGCAACTGTCGGAGGGGAGGTGTTTACTTGGGGATCAAACCGTGGTATGTGACATCACGTTCTAGATTTGGACTTTTATTCTTTCATTAAGATGGACCATGTTGCCTATATTATGAGATTAAGTTATCTCTTAACACTTTTGTTTGTTTCTCTTTAGAACTTTATTGGACCATGAATTTATGCTATATATTATCTGAAAGATTCTATCTCTGTTTGTAACATGCATATACTAGGTATAATCTCCTGAAGTGCTCAATCGATCTATAAAGAGTTAAAACAACTGTTTTAAAATCATCTCGTGTTCGAGAAACTGAAGTGTTCTGACTTGCCATTTTCTGCATATCTTTTGACATTTAGTCATGAGGATTGTGTTACTTTAAGATCAAGGGGATTGAATTATTCTGCATAAGTATTTTATTCATTTTTTTAGGACTTGTGGATCTAGAGAGTGGAGGACTTCTCAATTGCATGTTGATAAATAGTCATGGATTATTTGTTTTCTTTTTCTTGTTTCAGAGGGTCAGCTTGGATATACCTCAGTTGATACTCAAGCAACACCTCGCCGGGTTAGTTCTCTCAAGACAAGAGTCATTGCAGTGGCAGCGGCTAATAAGCATAGTGCAGCAGTAACCGAGTCTGGAGAAGTCTATACATGGGGATGCAACAAGGAAGGTCAACTTGGTTATGGCACTTCCAATTCTGCATCAAATTATGTTCCTCGTGCAGTTGACTCTCTGAAAGGTCAATGTCTTGTTGCAGTCTCTGCAGCAAAGTATCATACAGTGGTTCTGAATTCAGATGGAGAGGTGAGCTTAAAGTGAGCTGTGACTGAACTTGTTGGCTTCAGCTTGTACAATGGATAATAATGCTAATACATAAGTATTTCCAGTCACATATGTCTCAATATAGATGGCTTATTTAGTATATAGATTATATGCTGTATCACTCTAGGTACTGAAGTAGTTAAATGATATCTAATTCTGTAATATTTGACAATATTTCAATCTTCAATGATTGGTTATGTTTATTTAATTTGAATGTTACTGGTCAATAATCTTTAATACCTGCCAAACATCCTGAAAATCTTAACGGCACTCAATTTGATGTGGAGTGTCTATACTTTTCTTTAGATGTGCTGATGCTGTACGTTCGATAAACCACAGATTAGGGCATATGTTCCATGATATTTTTGAGGTACTGCTTCCTGTTAAAATTTCAGTAGATGGCATGCAGACCCGTCTCTTCTAAATCCTGGATAGCAAAAAAATTAACTATCGAAACAGCAACTAAATATGAACTAGATCTGCAAACACAACACTGAAAGTTATGAGAGCAAGGAAAAAACTGCAGGAGCTAATCATCTCTCCCTTAATAAAAAATAGGAAATTACTATTAGCAGTAGTTCAACATAACGATTCTCCAACCCCATCACTGAGGCCCTCTTGTAGCTTTAATTCTAAGTTACCAGGATTTGGATCTGGATCTGCCAGTTTAGCCAGGATCCGGATTGGCAAGTACAAAAAATATAAAATATTTTCATAATTTTTAAAAATTATATTTATATAAAAATGAACACACAAACACACACACACATATATATATGTATATATAAAAGTAATTTATAGTGGCAATAAACTTTACTTTTCACACTGGAGAATAAATCTAAAGATTAATTAGAATATCCAAATAAATGTCTGTGGGTTATAATCTTTACCTCTTATGCATTAAAGTTTTTAATATGGTCAAATAAGGAAAAAACAATGAACTGTAGTTGACCAACTCCCTAGTTTATTATTGGCGTGCCCTTTTTCCTAGACGCCATGATACCCTATCTGACCTTGACCCTCAGGCCATGTTTTCCCACACCACCTCCCTTTATGAAATTCTCGGACAAACCCCAACACACTTCCCCTCCCCTCCCTCCTCTTGTTACCTTTTCTCAGAGTGGGATTTCAGGAGAGCAGTCAGAGCTATGAGCACCAACAGGGCAGTGGACGAGTAAGGCTTCCAGGCAAAATTCCTGAAGCATGGTATCGAATCTCTTGAGTCTTATATTGCTGATATATTTAGCCATGTGGTCTGTTTTGATTTACCCCTTGCTTGGACATGACGCATTATCCATCCGATCCACAAATCAGGGAGTAGATGTGATCTGCACAACTACAGGACGATTATGGTAGGCCATGCTTTCTCTAAGTTGTATGCCACAGTCTTACATCAGTGGCTTTCCGACAAGCTAAAGAGACGACATCTCAGTGCGAGAGGACAAGTATGCTTCCACTCATGATACCAAATGATTGATCACATTTTCACATTTTGAGCCGTTATTGAGGAGGCTCATCATCAGTCTTCAAAAGTTTATTGCTTCTTTGTAAACTTTCGGAAAGCATTTGACATTGCCTCCCAAGGAGGCATTGTTGCAGAGGCTTCGTGACATTGGCATATCTGCGATCCTCCTAGTAGCCATCATGAGATTGTATGAGTTAGTCTTGGGTCGCCTTAAGTTGGCACATGGCCTTTCTGACTTTATTCAAAGTACCATTAGGGTAAAACAGGGGTGCTGCCTCTCGCCGACCCTCTTCGGAATTTATATTGACGAGTTTAAATCTTTCCTCCATGAGCACATATATGAGGGTGATGGTTGCCTTTTGCATGAGCAATTGATCTCCCTACTCCTCTTTGCCAATGACTTGATCTTGTTGGCCTCTACTCCAGAGGGATTGCAGAGATAGATCGATGCCTTGGCTAGCTTTTGTGACCTTTAACAGCTGACGGTCAAGCTTGGTAAAACTAAGGTTATGATCTTCAATGCTTTGAAGAAAGCTCTCATAGACAAACATTTCTACTAACTGGGGGAAGAGATTGAGATCACCACATCATACCTCTACTTGGGAGTGCAGTTCACAAGACCTTGTTTTGGTATACGACATGTCCTCCAACCTGGACTTTGCAAAGGGTATGGTTCCCTGGCCCTCATAGAGAGACACTGTTTCTAGAGTGAGTTTTAGGACATCTCGTCCAAATTCTACCTCATGGAGGTGATTATTAGACCAATGGTCCTTTATAGATTTGAGATTTGGGGGCCAAGCTTGGTACAAACAGATTGGGCCCAGATGGAGCAAGTTGAGACCTTACTTCTCAGGCGCATAGAGTTTGGTCTCCATCCCTTCCACCTTGAGGTCATATTTCGCTTGGTTTCCTTCCTTCACAATGTTGAGAAACCAAGTGATAGATAGTGTAATGCTTGAATCCACTTTCTTGATAATTACTTGTGAATGTTAGTAGTCTTCTTATTAATTTTATGTTCTCTTCATCAAGCAATTATACAAAACTTCAAAGCATAAAGATCACAAAGAGATGAAGAACCCCAGAAATTAGGCTCCAAGCCAAGGCAAAACCCCATAAAGGGGAAAACCCAACCAATCCTTCTCTATAGAATCATATCAAAATGAGATATCCAAGACCAAGACCAAGACCCAAAATTGCCACCAAAATGTCAAGTCCAACCCTCCTCCAAGTCACCTCCAAATATGGTCAACTCTAGTCAAAATCAACGATGGTCAAACTGTCCAAATATGTCATCTTCTTGAAATTTCGTTCCTGTCCTGAAATTTCGGCCTTGCAATAGTCACATAAAATACAGTCCACACATGCAAGCTATCACTATGTCAAAGCTTCGGTCAAACTTAGAATGTACTTGTCTTTTGACTTTGTCCTCCTTTCAATTTGTGTTTGCTTTTACTCTTATTCGAAGGTTTTAGATGTATTGATGATGGTCGAATGATGATATGATATATCCAATAGGGTCGAACTTGCCTCTAATATATAGCTGTCTAGAAGGTCGAATAGGTGGCTATTGGAGGCCCAAGTCGACGTGTTCCCAAGGAGGGCTAACTTGACAACTTTGGTGGACTTCGACTCAATATAAAATTAAAAAATTCTTTTTCTTATAAACGTCCAAATGGGACATGACTCAAGCACATTTTCTTTGACCCAAAATAATTTCTTTTCTATTCTATGAGCATGAAGAACATGCTTTGACCAAAATAAAAATAAAAATAATAATGAATATAATAAATACATTAATGGTGAAATAAATTACATTATGAAGACGGACACTAGTTACATTTTCAACACTCTCTCTTAACTAGGGAGGTATTCATATTGACTCAACAAGACAATATCAAGTTGAAATATTCATATAAGAAAGGATCTGGATTGATAAGCATCAATGATGATTTACATCATCATGGCCAACATTGTCAAAATAGCAAGGCCTTGACTAATACGCTCTCCACTAGATCAGAGCACAATGTTGGGAGGCATAAATTGGGATACCATTGCCTCTCAAGGCACATTCCCACCTGGGTGTTTTGTTATGCTCTTAACCTGCAAGACGATACTAGAATACCAAATATGCGAAGAAATATACCCAGAACATAGAACAATGAGAAATAACAACAAGTATTTTATTATTCA
>APFE031224682.1:559281-627085 GCA_000404065.3 Pinus taeda | reverse complement strand
CCTAACTAAGAGTCCGCATGTAGATGTGTAGTAGTTGCATGTAGTTGCATGCTCTAACTAAGAGTATGCATGCAGTTGCATGTAGTTGCATGCTCTAACTAAGAGTCTGCATGCAGTTGCATGCTCTAACTGAGAGTCTGCATGTAGGTGTAGTAGTTCCAACATTAATGGTTTCTCATGGGAATGCACAATGACACCAGCAGCATATTTTGTAGCACAACTCTTCCACAGATGACACTTCCACTCAACTCATTTCCTGTCAACAGAATGAAAATATTGGTTGTCACAATGCTGTAGAAATAAAGCAGATTAATAAACCCCCAATACTGAAAGAACTAATGAAAGAAGGTCCAGTTAAATGAGATTACCAAACTCCCATGCATATATGTATCAATTGATTTTTTGTTGGATATTTATTTTGCTATGATATTATATAGGAAACGTACTTTTTGATATATAACTGGAACATGCTGTCTTTGTTTTGTTAGTATATAAGGATTTGGTCCTTGTCAAATATAGAAGTTATGTAATTAAGAATATACTGGCACATTATATAAACTAGTATTATTTGGTACTTGTTAAATATAGAAGTTATGTAATTATGTTTTATGCTGAAGAATATACTGATACATTATATAAACTAGTATTTTTTTGACTATATAAATTATTATTTTTTGTTTGAAAAAAATCTTATATCCATATAATTGACTGTGTACTGAATAAAGTTCTGAGAATTTCTTGAATTCTAAGGGCCTCCCATAGACCAGACATCTGATAACGACCTTAAAATGCATTTAAGCCAATCGTCCTTTAGACCTGTTTCACAATAATAAGAGGTTAGATTGTTTGATAATATGGGAAATTTTTTTGGACTAACTAGATAATTAATGGCCAGTTTAATTTATAGATTGTGGGAAGGAATGTTCTCAATTACCCTGTTATTGCGATAAACTTGTTCAGCTTGTCCCATGTGTCCATGGTAAGACAACCTTTTGAGAACTCAAACATCTTGAAAGCATTTTTTGCGACAAACTTGCTCAGCTTGTCCCATGTGTCCATGGTAAGACAACCTTTTGGGAACCCAAACATCTTGGAAGCATCCCTGGCAAAAGGATAGCAGGGTTGTGACAGAGATCCAACGTCATATATCAGTTTGTCTTGCAAAGTTCCACTCCACCTGATTTTCAGTGGTGAGAACGCTGCATGCCACCATAATTCCTCATTGTATCAAACTTCTTTCTAGACAATATTACAAATCTTTCCCTCTAAGCTAAAAGGACTTTGTCTCAATGGCATTTCGTTTTATGTCTCATGTCTCAGGCTGATACAGAAGTTCATTAATTTTTAGGATTTAAAATTTATCAACATATACTTCACTGAATCTATGAGGCAAAATGTCAGTTGGGTTGTAGTTAGTAGTAAGTAGGGGTGTTTAACCGCACAATGACCAGATTTAAATCCCATTGAGCATACTTCACCTGATAAGGGATTGTGACAAAGTAGAGAAGATGGTGTATAATTATGGTGCCCGCTTGTTCCCATTGTACTACGCTAAATGGATTTCCATATTCCCGTCGTCTAAATAAACAAAGGGCACTTGACTAGCGAAACTCCCTAAGAGGAAAAAGGGCTCACAACAACAAGTGCATTCTCAATGTCATTTCTATACACGTCCTAGACTGAAGCAGAAATGTATCAACTTTTATGGTCTGTAATCAATTGGCATGTGTCAATGATTGATTGAATGCTAATGATGCAAAAGGGTTCACAGCAACAAATGCAACCTCAATGCCATATCTATACATTTGACGCAGACATATATCAATTGTCAGGATGTTCAATTTACTTACCTGAATTTGATTAACACTACTAACAAAAATGGTTCACATCAGTGAATGCAATCTCAAGAAAGTTCATAGATGCTTAATCATTTATTGTCTGAGAAAACAAAGAACTGCAAAATGTACACCCTTTTTTCGCTTTTGTAAAAAATGGGTTTCCAGGATCCTGCAACAACAAACAACGAGAATGAGAATAATATACACATTCACTAAAAAAACCAAAGGATCGATCTGAACTTTAATGGATTTGTATATGCAATTCGTGCCATTGAAAAATAGGCAATTTGAGAAAGTGGGCATGAGTACGTGTTTTTGCAACAGTTTGTTTTATAAGAATCGAACGACAATGGCAATGCTTATCAAATTCAGAAGGGAGCACCAACCCAACAACATCTACCATAAATTATAATCACATTTGTGTTGGAAATAATAATCCCAACGACAGCAATAAACAACCTGACATCAGCCATAGCCATGTTGGAATGGTAATCATAAATTATAATCACATTTGTGTTGGAAATAATAATCCCAACCACAGCAATAAACACCCTGACATCCGCCATAGCCATGTTGGAATGGTAATTTCAACTGTGGCGTTGATGGAAGCTGACACTTGAACAGCGACCAAGTTTATTCTAGAAAACAGCCATTGGAGTTTCCTGCGATGCGATCCCATCGCATATCGCACATTCTCTTGTCACCCTTTGCTGCGTCCCTGTGTTGTCTGCGATGCAATATTTGCGATGCTATCGCAGATCTCAAATCGCATGCATGCTTGGAGCCTTTGTCTGTTCACTTGATTTCTTCCGATTGCGCTGTTGCGATGCAATCTGATCGCAAATCGCACCATACGTTAGTGCCCCGTTTTTCTTCTTCTGCCGAATGCGATTTCGCGATGCGATCAAATCGCAAATCGTAAATTGCATAATTAAATGGTTGAAGTACAAGGTTGCAATATGAAATTGACGTGGAGTAAAAGTTTCATTTTTGACCGCCCGTTTTTGTCAGTAAAACAGTAAATGAAATTTACTGTGGGTTGGTAAGTTTTGGTAAAGATTTTAATTTTATTGTTTTTTATTTTCATGGGAGTATGGCAAGTAAAACCATATATATTCCTGTGTTTGTTTTTGTTAAGTGTGTGCAAAGGAAAAACTTGGCGCAGCGAATGCAATAAGTATACACACAACAGTGTGAAGTCATTGTAATGTTGTTGTTTTGTTGAGAATATAATAAGAATAAAACACAGCAGCGTAGAAGTGTGAAGTGAAGGCAGACACAGCAGTCTGAACGTTTTTTTTGTAAATCCCTCTGTGAAAGAGGAAGAATCTTTATCCTGAAACAACAATTTGTTTTATTAATGAATACAAGTTTTTTTTGGTGTGTAAAAACTCTGTCCTCTGTAAATAAATTTCAATTTTTCCGTTGTGCTAAGGTCTTGTGCAAAACAGAGTATTACTCTCTGTTCAGTGATTTTGTTTTGGAATTTATCAGAAAATTCCCAACACTGGTATCAGAGCTTGTCCAGGCTCTTTGAAGGTGTCAAAGAAGCTGAAGGAAGGTTCTTGCTGCAGCAGCTTCTCCAGCAGAGTGAAGACTCAGTCAAGAAAAGATCCAAGTATTTCTCAAAGTTTTTGTGTAGCTGTTGAAGACAGTCAGTGTTTTTTTAAATACACAGTCAAATATTTGAAGCATAGTTAAGGAGTGCAAGAATGGCTAGCACCAGCACCAGCACTAGAATGGGTATGTTTAATACTCAACTCCCACAGTTTAATGGAAAAAACTATGACTATTGGGTAATAACCATGAGAGCCCTGTTTGCCTCACAAGATTTATGGGAACTTGTTGAATATGGGTTTGAAGAACCAGCAGATGAAAATGAGTTTAACAGATTAACTCAGGCAGAGAAAGATTTGTTGAAGAGTAATAGGAAGAAGGATTCCAAAGCCCTCGTATTTTTATATCAAGCACTGCATGAGAGTGTGTTTCCAAGGATAGCAGCAGCCAAGACATCCAAAGAAGCATGGAAAACTCTCAAGACAACCTATCAAGGCATGGAGAAAGTGAAGACAACAAAACTACAGTTGCTGAGGAGAGATTTTGAGAATCTATGCATGAAGGAGTCAGATAACATTGACTCATTCTTCACACATGTGATTTGTTTGGTCACACAGATAAGGTCTCATGGAGAGATTCTTGAAGAAAGGAGAATTGTGGAGAAACTATTGAGGATCCTACCCTCAAAGTTTGATGTGATTGTCACCACCATAGAAGAGACAAAGGATCTCTCAAACTTTTCAGTTGATGAACTTCATGCATCACTGATAACACATGAGCAGAGGTTGAGTAGAAATGAAAACTCATCTCTAGAGCAAGCCTTCAAGACCCATATGTCATTTGGAAGAGGAAGAGGTCAAGGCAGAGGAAACAAGAGAGGAAGAGGCAGAAGCCAAAACAGAGGTGGAAGGAACAGTCCAGCAAATGCTCAAGGAAGAGGCACCAATCCAAATCAAAACCTATGAGACTATGAGGAGACTTTCACACCGGTTGCAAGAATGGAAACCGTGAGAGCAGTGCTATCCATAGCAGCTCAAAACAAGTGGAAAGTTTACCAAATGGATGTGAAGTCAACATTCTTAAATGGAGTACTAAAAGAAGAGGTTTACATTGAACAGCCTCTAGGCTATGAAAAAAAGGCCAAGAACGCAAAGTATGCAGATTGAAGAAAGCTCTTTATGGGCTGAAGCAAGCGCCAAGAGCATGGTACAGTAGGATAGACTCCTATCTACTGGAAAATGAGTTTGACAAATGTGAGGGAGAACCCACAGTCTACATCAAAGAAAAAGATGGTAAATTCTTAATTGTTGTGTTGTATGTTGATGATGTTATTTTCATAGGCAATGATGTTTATCTTATTGAAAATTTCAAAACAGTCATGAAAGAGGAATTCGAAATCACTGACATGGGTTTCCTGAGATACTTCTTAGGAATAGAAGTAGATCAAAATGAAAATGGAATTTTTATCTCTCAAGCAAGATATGTAAATGAAGTGTTGGGCAGATTTAATATGCAAGAGTGCAAGGCAGCAATCACTCCCACAGTAATGGGATTAAATCTCAGCAAAGAGGACAACAACAAGGATTTTGATCCTAGTCTGTACAAGAGTATAGTTGGCAGCCTTATGTATTTAACTGCAACTAGGCCTAACATAATGTTTGTTGTTAGTTTAATTTCCAGATTCATGGAGAGGCCAAAGGAAGCACATTGGCAAGCAGCAAAAATAATTTTGAGGTATGTCAAAGGTACTAAAAGGTTTGGCATCTTATATAATGTCTCAGAACATTTAGATTTAGTTGGATACACTGATAGTGATTGGGCTGGAAGTATAGATGATTGGAAAAGCACTTTCGGTTATGTTTTTCACATGGGTTCAGGAGCCATTTCATGGGCTTCTAAGAAACAGCCTATCGTGGCGTTGTCTACAGCAGAGACAGAATATGTGGCAGCTACAACAGCAGCATGTCAAGCAGTTTGGATGAAAAGGATGTTGAGGAGCTTAGGCCAGGAGCAGGCAAAAGCAACGGTGATTTTTTGTGACAATAGCTCAGCTATTGCATTATCAAAGAATCCAGTGTTTCATAAGAGAACGAAACACATTGACACAAGGTTTCACTACATCAGGGAATTGGCAAGCAATGGAGAAATTGTCTTAGAACATTGCAGGACTCAGGAATAGGTTGCAGACATTTTGACAAAGCCATTGGATCAGAAAAGCTTCGAATTTTTGAGGAAGTGTTTGGGTATGACTGAATGCCCAGCAGTTGAAATTAAAGGGGAGTGTTGAAATATTAATTTCAACTTGCCGTGTAGCAGCATTAAAACGACGAATTTAAAAACCATTCCCGAAAACCATCAAAGCTCATCGGACCGCTTTTGTTGTGAAGGTGGTTTTCGTAAAAGCGCACCCGATGCAATAATATTTTGCCACGCATCAAATGTACTTTCAGAAAAACCACTTTCCATCAGGACGTAAATTTCGGTAACAAAGGGTCTCCCGATATTGTTTTGAACTGTCCAATTGAGTTCATCATTATCCACCGTTGATTGCAATCAAGCTGCCAGCAAATGAATTTGACGCGCCATAAAAGTTTTGTGTTGACCGCTAGTAAAACATAAAGGCAACTTAAATGTGTTCGTAGAGTATTGGTAAAAGTTGTTAATTTTATTTCCTATGGAGGTATGGCGAATTTAAAATAGGTATGGGCATAGCATATAGTTTTTAATTATATTGTTTTAAATTCACGGGTGTAAGTTTTTGTTTTATTGAACAAGTAAAACACACTGTAATGTTTTTTTTTTGGTCAATTGTATTTTGGAATGAAACGCACAGCAGTGCGAAGTAGTGAATATAGAGAGAACAGGGGAAGCAGTGTGCAGGTGAAAAACACACACAACAGTGTGAATGTAAGAATGGACTTATGAAATGAACTAAAGTTTGCACAGCAGTGCGAGGGTGAAGGCAAAGAAAAACGAAGATGAAGTTTTTGTAATATGCAAAGTGCATAATGTGACTTTTATTTTTACAGTAGTATATGTAAAAGTTTGTTTTACAACAGTAAATGTAAATGATATTTTCACACAGCGTAAAATCTCAGGAGGAGACAGAGTAACTTTTGTTGTTGAATTTCTTTTGGTGAATCCCTCTGAGTGAAAGAGGATGAATTTTGTATCAGTCTTTTATTAATGAATATAAAGCCTTTTATGGGTGTGTAATACTCTGTTCTCAGAAAATTTTCAAGCTTCCTTATGCTAAGATCCTAGAGAAAAACAGAGCATTGTCTTTGTGTGCAGTTTGTTTGTTTGTTTTTGGGATTTGACCAGAAAAATCCCCAACAAGCACTTCATTATTACAAAAATCCCCGAAATTTTCATTTAAGTACGATTCCTACAAAATAAGGGTTAATTGGGCAAGCGAATTTCAGAAAAATGTAAAATCGCGAGAACGAATTGTTTGAAAGCCATATGTTCGTAGGTTTATTTGTTTGGTTTGAAGTCTTCATGAAAGGCACGTGGAGTAAGATTCGAAGTCAAGTTGCGAGACGGTCAAGCCACAGTCATAACCATCGGAACAAGTCCGAGTTAGCCAGGTCATACAGCGAAAGGCCAAAGATGGTTTAAGACCAACCCGTGAGGCAAGCTCAAAAGGTTTTTAAAAAAATTCGAAAGATTTTTGTTTCGAGGGTCGTACTTGTGCACGTAGAGGAAGGATGGACGTTTAAAGGCTATGAAAAACATTTCAATCTTTTTTTTAAGCTTGAAAAGTCACAACCTTGAGGATTAGTTTAAAGATTATAACAAAATTTTGGGTTAATGGAAGTGCGTGGCAAAGTTCAACAACTTTGGAAAAGAAAACTATTCTGTAGCTTTATGACGAAGGTTCACGTGAATGGCTTTGAAAGAGTGTTTTTAAAGGTTTTTTTAATAAAGTTGCGAGTGAGTTATAAATTTTTTTTTTTTTAATAAAGGCGGTAGAAATGGTATAAAAGAAAGTTTTTGTTTTAAAGGTTATTGAAAATTATATTTTTTTGGGGGTAATATGGAAGATAGCCTCATGCAATCAACAAAACAACTATAAGAAAAGAAAAGACCGCAGTCATGGGTTGCAAAGTGCGACTGAAACATATTAAAAAATAAATCGAAAAGAAGAGACAAAGATCATTGCCATGGTTAGAGAGGTTTAGACTGCAACTGATGAACTAAGAAGTCTACAGGTAAATATTTTGATCATAGGGTTATCAAGATGTTAACTTTTCTTCGAGCTAAAGACTTAATTGTATACGAGTCTAATAATCCATATGATGAAGTATGTGATGCTTATTGAATTTTATAAAATAAGCATTGGATGAGAAGTGTTTGTGCAAGGTAGCAAAAGCTACAACTTCCAAGGAAGCATGGAAGATTCTGAAAGTAGAGTTTGGCACAAAGGAAAGTGACATGCAGCAGCAGGTTATGTCACAAGCAAAGAATTCAGCCACAGATCTGAGAGTAGACGAGAAAGACTCTGAGAGGAAAACAGAGCTTGGAGAATCCCACTCAAAAGTAGATGATGGCTGTCAAGACCATAAAATTGAAACCCATTATGCAAGTATGCATATGGATGAAGAAGATGTAACAAAGATTGCTGAGAGATAAGTTGAAGCCTCTCTGTGTGAAACAGAGCAAGAGAAAATAAATGCTCAAGAACCCCACTGTAATGTGGATGATACAGGTGATGGTGAATCCCATTGTGATGAGACACATGTGGATGATGACTATAAAAGTTAAAAATAATGGAGAAATGGTTATATGGTTGTAACGTATCTCCTTATTTTAGGATTAGTTCCTAGACTTTAGGAGGTTGTTTACAACTACCTATTTTTTAGTGATGTATTTAATATGGTAATATTCATTTGATGTAATGTAGGGTGAACGTGAGAGAGAGTCTCCTCTTTGTTTGAGTGCATTCTCCTAGGTGTCTTACACACCTATGAGCTGCAACTCCTTCATTTAATTCAAAGTGTGATTTTTATCTTGGTCTCAGAGCTTAGGATAGAGATAGCCTCAAATTTTTTTAGGGATGTATCATTAGTTACATTTTTGTAGTGGTAGGAGTACATGTAAATGTGTATGTGTGATCAGGTGGAACTGCAGTAACACCTAGAGTGAAGGGTCTCAGATGACTGATCATCTCTGAGCCGGAGAAAAGGTTGAGAAATTGGCGCTTATTTTTTGAAGACAGTCGAGCCAATCTAGAACAAAACAAATTGGCGCTACTTTTTAAAGAAAAAGCACGCCAATTGGCGCTCTTTTGAGCCTGAAAAGCGTGCCAGAAAAGAAATAACTGAATTGGCGCCGAACCGTGCCTATTAAGCGTGCCAATTTTCGTGCACTTCGTGAATTTTTCTTTTCCGCAATTGGCGCGGATTTGTAGCTGTTAAAAGTGCCATAGAGCCAACCTATTTCTCTCTGGAAATCTGCAATTTTTTTTTTGTTGCAGATCAGGAGTTGCCCGGTGGTGGCACGTGGAGATTCTGCTCGGTGGCAGCAGATTTGATTTGCCCGGTGGTGGCAAATTGAGGATCCTTGATCAGCTCGGAGGTAGCAGATCGGATCTGCCCGGTGGTGGCGAATTAAGGTTCCGTGATCCGCTCGGTGGTAGCAAATCGGACCTTCCCGGTGGTGGCGAATCAGAGCTCTGTGATCTGTTTGGTGGAAGCAGATCAATTTTTTTTTGCTCGGTGGTGGCGCAGTGCAGCTCGTCGATCTGTTCAGTGGAAGCAGATCGCTTTGCCCGGTGGTGGCGTGTTGGAGCTTGTTTGTTGATCTGTTCGGTGGTAGCAAATCCATTTTGCTCGATGGTGGCACAGTGAAGTCCGTGATCTGCTCGGTGGCAGCAGATCGGACTTGCCCGGTGGTGGCACAGTGAAGTTCCTAATCTGTTCATTGGTAGCAGATCGGACTTTCCCGGTGGTGGCCGATTGGAGTGTTCAGTTGGGCGAAAATGAACAACAGTTTGGAATCATACCTCCACGATTCTGGCAAGCTCGATGGAACGAAATTCTCTAACTGGAAGTTCAAAATGCAAACTTTGCTGGAGAGTGCGAATGCATGGTTGATCATCTTGGGAAATGAGCAGAGCATTGGAACACCGGCCCAAGAACAAGATTGCGTAAGAGAGAAACAAAGGCGAAATTCATACTGAAGATGTCTGTCAAAGACAACATTATCCCCCATATCAGAGATTGCAAGTCGGCCGCGGATATATGGAACACAATCAAGAATCTGTATGAGACACAAAACACAAATCGTGTTCTGGCACTCAAGGGAAAATTGTTTGCATTAAAGATGGATGAGAATGAATCCGTTGGTGGATTCATGGCCAGAGTCAAGGATCTGAGAGACAAATTGGGAGCCATTGGAGAGAAGGTATCAGATTCAGATCTGGTTACGCTTACACTGAACAGAATGACCGATGAATATCAGACATTCATCTCAGGGTTGTCAGCGAGAGAGAAAGCCCCCTTGTTTGACGACTTGACAGCGATTCTGCTCCAGGAGGAGGAACGAAGATAGAATCTGAAAACTCAGAGCAATGACTTAGCTCTGATGGCGAAGAGGCGACAGTACAGAGGAAAGCAGCACCAACACCAGCATCAGCATCAGCAACCGCAGCAGAAAGGGGCCAACTCTTTTCAAAAGAAATCATTCAGAGGTATGACTGATAATTATGTTAAGAGATGTTTTTACTGTGAGAAGCCTGGCCACCAGATTAAAGAATGTTATAAGAGGCAGGTGGATGAAAGAAAAGGCAAACAGAGGAAACATCAGGGGTGTTTTGCTGGAGAAGAGGATGACCACAACCATGATCTTCGATTATTCACAGTCGACTGTGCACTTTCAGCATCAAAAGGAGATGAGGATAATATATGGTATGTCGATTTTGGCACATCCTCACATATGACCGATAAGAAAGATTGTTTTGAGTTTCTTGAAGAGTCTGCATGTGGATCAAAAATTTACTTAGGAGATGACAGTGGGTATGAGATCAAAGGTTGTGGGGATATTCCTATGAAGCTACCTAGTGGCAACATCAAACATCTCAAAAATGTTTTATATGTTCCAAGAATTAAAAAGAATTTGATCTCTGTCTCTATGATAACAGACCAGGACATGCAGGTGCAATTCTTCAAGAATGGATGTGTCATTCAGGATAGCCAATTGGAGACAGTTGCAATAGGAGTACGCGTGGGGAATTTGTATAGACTGGATGCAAGGAGCATGCCACGACAAGCGATGGTTGCAGCAACATCAACAGCTGAAAATCTCTGGCATCAGAGATTTGGACATCTCAATTTACAAGATCTCATCTTACTAAAAAAGAAAGGTATGGTCGATGGTCTTCCTGCTTTACATAATATCAAACTGGAATGTGATGGATGTGCATTAGGGAAGATGCATAGAGATGAATTCCCTTTGCATGTTAACAAGAAAATGAAAGAGACATCCTAGAACTAGTGCATACAGATATTTGTGGACCTATGCAGACTAGGTCTTTAGGAGGTGCATACTACTTTCTACTGTTTACAGATGACTGCACTAGGTTCTCTTGGGTATATTTTTTAAGCAAAAAGAGTCAAGCTTTCCGATACTTTAAAGAATTCAAATCTATGATAGAGAACCAAACAGGAAAGAAGATAAAGATTCTCTGCTCGGATCAAGGGGGAGAATACAGGTTAGGTGAGTTCATCAACTTCTGCAAACAGCATGGGATTATACAGCAATTCACAGTGCCACACACTCCACAGCAGAATGGAGTAGTAGAATGCAAGAACAGGGCCCTTGTGGAGTGCGTGAGAAGTATGCTTCAAGGTAAAGGTATATCAAATGGTCTTTGGGCAGAAGCCATTAATACTGCTGTTTATTTAAAGAATAGGAGTCCTACTAAATGTCTAGGCTTCAAAACCCCCTTTGAAGCATTGTTTGGACTTAAACCAGTAGTTAGTCATCTAAGAATATTTGGATCTAAAGCTTATGCTCATATACCAAAAGCAGATAGAAAGAAGTTAAACCCCAAAGCCTTGAAATGTATATTTGTAGGATATGGCACAGAGTATGAGGCATACAAGTTATATAATCCTGTGACTCATAAAGTTTTTGTGAGCAGAGATGTTGTTTTTCATGAACATACTGAAGATGGAAAGGAAGACTCTAGCAATGACAACCACATTCCATTGCTGATAAAGATGAACAGTGACGAAGATGAAGAGTAGGAGCAGGAGCCGAAACAGGAAGAAGTAGCAGCAGATAGTGTAATAAATGATGATGCAGGCCCGAAAAGTGCTGAAACAGATAGAGTTGAGGTATGTCATCTACCTAGAAGATCAGGTAGGAAGACTAGACTACCTGAAAGTTTGAAAGGCTATGCTTTAATGTCCAAAATTTTAAACATTGTAGAACCTTCAAATTATGAAGAAGCAAGTAAATCAGATGAATGGAGGGCTGCAATGCATGAGCAAATTGAATCAATATATAGAAATAATACTTGGGATTTAGTTGAGTTGCCTGAAGGAAAAACCCCTATAGGTTGTAAGTGGTTGTATAAACCTAAGATAAATGCAGATGGGAGTGTAGAAAAATACAAAGCTAGACTAGTAGCAAAGGGTTATTCACAACAAGAAGGCATAGATTTCGATGACACCTTTGCCTCTTTAGCTAAACTAAATAGAATTAGAATGCTAATCTCTTTAGCAACAAAACATAAATGGAAGCTACACCAACTAGATGTTAAGTCTGCATTTCTAAATGGAGAATTAAAGGAAGAAATTTATTTAGTACAACCTCCTGGTTTTGTGAAAAAGGGGCAGGAGCATTTAGTGTGTAAATTTCATAAGGCACTTTATGGTTTGAAACAAGCACCCAGGTCATGGTATGAGAAAATTGATTCATTTTTTATACAACATGGTTTTCATAGGAGCCTCAACGACCCAAACATGTATACCAAGATAAATAAATAGAGGCAAATCATTTTGATTTCTTTGTATGTGGATGACATGATTATAACAGGAAATGCAAATAATTTGATCAAAGAAATCAAGCATCAAATGTCACAGGTATTTGAAATGAAATACCTTGGAGATCTTCATTATTGCCTAGGTTTGGAGGTGTGGAAAGATTCCGGTCAAACTTTTCTAACTCAAGGAAAGTATGCCAGAACCTTGTTGGAAAGATTCAGAATGGAACAATGTAAAACAGCAGCAACACCATTGCAGCAGAATCTCAAGTTAAGCGGTGATGATGGCACAAAACAGGTGGATGCCACTTTGTATAGACAACTAGTGGGAAGTTTGATATATCTCACGACAACTAGACCTGATCTGGGATATTCTGTTAGTGTGCTAAGTCAGTTTATGTCCAGACCACTTGAAAGTCACTGGATTGCAGCAAAATGTGTGTTGAGATACCTTAGTGGTACTTGTAATTATGGTATTTTATACACTGACATTTCTAATGTTACTTTAGCAGGTTATTTAGATTCTGATTGGGCAGGTGACTTGGATGATCGTAGATCCATCATAGGTTATGCATTTAGTATTGGATCTAGGGTTATCTCGTGGAGTAGCAAAAAGCAAAGTACTGTAGCATTATCATCATGTGAAGATCAGTACCAGGCGTTGTGTGCAGCAACATGCGAAGCCATCTGGTTGAGGAGATTGCTTAGCAATGTAGGGGAAGTCAGAAAGAAGCAACCAACATCAAAACTGACAACCAGAGCACAATAAAGCTTGCATACAATCCAGTTTTCCATAAAAATACTAAACATATTGACACTCAGTTTCATTTTGTTCGAGAAAAGATACAGTCAAAATAAATATGTGTGGAGTATTGTTATCTATAAAGTTATATATGAATTGGTGAATCCAATCGCAACTGTTGAAGTTGGTAAAGTTGAAATTGTCAATGAGCACATGCATGCTCAGATATCCCACCATAGTGTGCATGAACATTATGTTGATGATATGCATGGTTTCTTTATTGAAACGAAGATTGATTGAAGCAATATGATAAGCATAGTGTTTGATGAAACATTGAAGGTTGAAGTTGCCACTGTAGCAACAAGATATGAAGAAGTTGGAACTTCTCATGAAGCAGTATGTCATCTAGCAGCAATTGATGATCAAGAATAGGATAAAGTGGTTGAAGAGTTTTTTATGAGAATATCCACTAACAACATAATAGTGGAAGACGACCTCCATTGAGTGGAAAATAAGGAAGAGGCAGAGTAGGAACCTCCCATTGAAGGGCATAACAATGATGTTTTTAACATTATTTTTAAAATTTATGTAGGTGTTCAGAATAGCATGGGAGAAAAATTTATAACAAGTATTTTAATAAATTTGATGCAGATTTGAAGCTCATTAAAGAATGGATTAAAAAACCAATAGAACAAATTGATGCGAGTCTTAAAGCTTCAGCTGTGATAAAAAAAATTGGATGAAATGGTGAATACTGATCTTGAGTGTACAAATTACAGGAAAAAAGTAGCACTACTTGATGATGAAAGTGAAAAGAATGACATGAAATACAAATATGAATGCATTGAAACCATTTTTAAACAATGGAGTCAAGAAGAGATAAGATTTTTCTATCAAGAAATATGGCAGAAAGAAAGTCAAAAATATGAAACATAAGAAGCAAAGAAAAGAAGACGGTTTGAAGATGCAATGTTTTGGCAGTAGTCCATGATTGAACGTAAATATTTTTCAATAGTTGACCTAACCTCTTCTTACCTCAAACTTTCATCTATGAGATCATTCCAGAAAAATACGATTATAAAAATTCTCCCTCCATTATTTCCCTCGATACACACTTTATAACTTTTAAACTTGCTTACATACCAAGTAGAAATTCTTGCCTAATATTTATAGATTTGAATCAATGTAAAAAGTGGTTTTACAACGGTCTGGGGGGGGGGGGGTGGTTGTAGATGGTAAAATGGTTTAGGTAGGGGGTCCCACAATGCATGAGATGAAAGATAATCTAAAAGCGGTAAGAGTGAAACAACTTTGTGGAATTGGGGGTGGGGGGGAGAGTAGGTTAAAAGTTAGATACACTAAGCCCCCCCAATCCATTGATTTAATATTTCACACATCTCGAGGTAATGTATATAATAATGTTTTAATGTGTGAAATTCAGGGCGGGGACAAGGTTTGAATGGAAAAAAATAATATTTTAATTAATTTGACTTATGGATTTTGAATTTTGACCCCCTGTAATACATGGTAACAAATGTGGTTCTCGTATTTCGAGATAAGGGATGGTCTTAAATTTTTTAAAATAATAATAATAATTCAATATAGTAAATAATTTACTTTATAAAAATATAACATTAATATTTCTATAAAATAAAAAATCATTTAAATAATATAAATTATTATTAAAATTAACCAACACATTGCATAATGACCATTTCACAACAGGAATTTGTATATGTTTGAGGGCTTAGCTGGGAGAGAAATTGGCAATTATATAAAAAAAGCCTGTAGCCTTTTTTGGTGTAAGAAATAGCTACAACAAAACTCATGGTGAGAACAAAAGTAATGTGAATAATGATTTTAGAGACTCCAACTTTGGGTTGAAGACTAACCACATTCAAAAGATCGATATGGGGAATTTTGACGGTAAGGATCATATACCATAGATATTATATATGGAGTAGTTATTTAATATACATGATGTGAAACATACATAAAAGGTATGCATTATGTCTTATATTTAAAACATAATAAATTTGTGTGGTATCAATATTTTTATTCTCATAAAGCACTTGTCACTTGGAAATTTTTATAGAGGAATTGATAGCACATAATGAGGGTACAAAGAAAAATACATTCTATAGTAAATTGATAAATTTGAAACCAAAGGATTCAATTGAAAAGTACATTCAGAACTTCCAAAGGTTGAAGATCAAGGTAACTAATATTCCAGAGGAGAATTTGACTAATATCTTCACAGGGACTTTAAGGAATAAAATTCAACATGAGTTTCACCTTTGGGAACCTAAGTCATTAGAGAATGCATTCAGGGTGGCAAAAAAAGTTGAAAGAAAAAAATATGGCAACAAGGTCGTCTCCCACTCACTACCATAAATATGGAAGTGTTACTTCTCCTAGGATCCCACAACCTATAAGGTTGACACCACAACAACTAGAGGGAAAAAGAGAAAAAATACATTGATATAGTTGTGATAACAAACACACTAAATGTCATAACTATGCTGATAATAATTTTTTTTACATAGATTGTGAAGAGGAGAAAGAAAAGGGACAACAAACATCAAAAGGACAAGATATACACCAAGAACCAACCCAAGGGGTTAAAATAGAAAAAATAAATCCAACCATATATTGAGATGGATTTGTGGGAATTATCACTCCTCAAACTCTCAAGATGGAAGGATGTAGTAAGAAAAAAAATAATAATGTTGATTAATTCAGGAGTACCCATAATTTTATTCATTATAATATAGGAAATGATTTGAATTTCTTTCCATATCCAACACAAGAGTGTGATGTTATGGTTGCATATGGAGAAAACATAAATTGATCAAGGAAATGCCATAATATCAATTTAACCATGGGGTAATATGAATTGAATAGTCCAATACTTATTATTCCAATGGGTATCATCCAATGCCATCGCATCATCTCTAAGAAAAAGTTCTAAAGTTCAAGCAATGGAAGTTCACATAGAGCATCAACAACAAGCTCTGCAACTTTTGAAGGATAACCTAACTTTGGTGCATAATCGAATGAAACAAAAATCATATCAACATTATAGTGAAATAATATTTGACATGAGCAACTGGGTATTTTTACTGCAACAACCATACAAAAAAATGTACATCTAGCAAGCTAAGAAGGATAATAAATTATCATGCAAGTACTATATATGGACCTTATAAGGTATTGCAAAAGATTGGTACTGTGGCATACAAATTGGAGTTTCCTACATCTTCACGAGTACACCTAGTTTTCCATGTTTCATGCTTAGATAAAGTTATAGGTGACAATATTATAGTAAAGCTATATTTCCAAGACTTGACGAGGAAGAAAAAATTATATTGGATCTTAAAACAATCATGCATTAGATAAATTTTGAGGTATAAATGGACCCCAAAAGAAATTGTGCAACAAAAAACAACTTTATACTTACAACAAATATGATTCAATATGATGATCTCAATTGTGGTGGATGACTTACCATTTTTGGAGTAAAAAGGTAAAAACAAAGAAAGAAAAAACTATTTTTCAACTCATATTTTCAACTTATCTCCCTGGGCTTTTACTCAAATTTGAGCGGGAGCACTCATTGGATGCGGAATTTAATTTTTCATCCAAGGAGTACTCATGTTTCATACTTTCTATGGATCCTACTATGCAAAAAATGTGAAATACACGAAAAACGTGATTGCAATCATGTTTTTTCATGTATTTCACATTTTTCATGTTGTAGGGTCCATAAAAAATATACAACATGAGTACTCTTTGAATGGAAAATCAAATTATGGATCTAACAACTGCTCTCGCTCGAAATTTGAGTAAAATCGCAAAGAGATAAGTTGAAAAAGTAGGTTTTTCTTTTTCCCTCCAAAATTTGATGAGGCAATTTGATCTTGTTTTATTATTTTATAATATTCCTTAGGGGACCCATTTTAGATCTCAAAATTTCTCTAATCGAAACAAGAATCTAGTGGCTACAAAATCGATCAATTTTAGAGTATCTCATTAAGTGGAAGAACTTACCTACTAAAGATTCTACATAGGAGGATGAATATTTTATACAAAAGCATCTAGAACTACTCAAGCATTGAGGACGGCACTTTTTTGAAGCAGAGGGGCATGTTAGGTCCCTATAATACTATTGTAGAAACTATACTATTATTATTGTGCCCCATAAAAGCCCACTATTGTTATTGATGTTCCCTTTCATTATTAGTTTTCCACAAGGAAAAATCATAATTTTCATTAATAGAGAATGAAAACTATGTGTCCTTACATTATTATTCTTATGTAGGCTCTAGTTATGTTTTGACCATTTGACCAAAGAGGTCTTTTTATTTGAATCATCTAAGAATTGTTCATTTACGTCATGTAACCTCGAAGTGACTTAATATCAAGGCGTTGATCTATTTTTTCTTATGTTTTTATGATTTGGTTACATAACATTATATATAAAACAATATTTTTCATATATATATATATATATATATTGAAATTATCATGAATTGTTTGGAGGAATGATTGAACCAACCCCACTAAAATTTAACTCCTATTATATGTATATTTTCATATGGAATATATAAAATATATCCATAAAAAGATATAAAATTTTGTTGCAATAATAAATTCTAAATTCTATTATAAAATGAAAATAATAACCATCCTAGATCCATTTTAACTTCGGATCTATGAGGCATGGAGATGCATCAAATCTCTCAAGGTGCAAACCTCATCCTGAGTGCAAAACTTGAAGAAAGGTTTGCACCTCAAAAAATTTGATCCCTCTCAGAGCTTGATAAATTTGGAGTTAAGATGGATCAAGGTCGGTTTAATTATTAATTTTTTTAGTTTAATTTGTATTTTTATATAATTTCACTAAGTCAACATGTTTTAATTAATAATTTTATTTTTTTATTTTTATGTCAAAATGTTAGATAACATAATATAAATAGACATTACAACAAATCAATGTTAGATAACATGATATAACTGGACATTACAACAACTCTTCCACACTAGGATGGAGAGTGTCTCTTGGCCAAAAAATGTAATAAAATTAATTTTAAAGAAAATATTTAAAAAATATTATGATCTTGAGAGATGGATTTTGGGCATATGGTATTGATGAGTCATGGTATTGGCCCATGGTATGGTATGGTTAATAATATCAATGGTAAAGAGGGGTGAGTATAAATGGTTAAAAGTGTTGTTAATTGTAAGTATTATTTTGATTGTGAAATGAGGGATGATTTTTTGGTCATGTGGTACTGATGAGGCATCATATTTCCCTATGGTATGGTATGTATAATAATATCCATGGTAACATAGTGGTGAATATCCATGGTTAAAACTTTTGTTATATTGTAAGTATTAAGTTTTTTTTGTTTATTAATGAAATTTAAATACACTTACAAAATTATTATTTTAATTTATATGGTGAAATAGATCTTAACATGTAGCTACTATAGTCTCATATGATAGATATGTAGATATATCTCAAAAGTAATTATAATAATTTTTCTTTTAAAACTAATAAAAAAAGTTTTAAAAATAAATTCAAATAAAATATTTTGAGTGTGAAATGAGATATGGTTTTTGGACATCTTTTATTGATGAGCCATGGTATTGTAACAAAGCAAAGTGGAAGTGAATATCCATAGTTAAGCATATTGTTATATTGTAACTTTATCTCCTTATTTATTAAATTTAAATATGGTTACATAATTGTTATTCTATTTTCCTTGATGTGAAGTCAGTGATTCAATTCCACTCATTAGAATTCAACATATTAAACAAACATATAAAATTATTTTAAACTTTCTTACATACATATACACATTATCCTTAAACTAAATTACAATAATTTTAAATAATTTTTATATATACATTAAAAATTAGATAATATAATGCAACGATTTGTTTTTTTACTTATATAATAATTTTATAATTATAATAAATAAAAATTATATATAAATTTAAAAAAAATAAAAGATGATTATTTAAAATTTTTATTAAATAATATAAAGATGAAATATCAACCTCTTTCATTTATAATTCTAAAAAAATCACTCAAAAAAAATAATGATTTTACATTTAAAAATATGAAAAACATTATATTAGATTTTGTTAAAAAAAAAATATATATGAAATTTATGTTTTTAAACGGAATGCTTACACCGTATATCAACGTAGTACACTTGTTCCAACGGTAACCTCGTTACTTATAATCACCTTATCAAACTTGTATGGACAGAAACCATGAATAAATCAGGTTCGCAAGTCAATTTTTATATGGGTTCGAACTTAGAAATTGAAACGTTGGCGTTGGATGCTAGCGGAGTGTGCAATGAAGATGATGCAGATGTATGTGACGATTCATGATGTAAAGAGCCGGGATGGTTGGAAAAGCAAAGCAGGTTTAGTGGGATCGGGTAACATTATAGTGCTTTTGTGGGATCTAGTAACATTATAGTCCCGTTGAAAGTTGAAAGCATCAAGTTTACTGTAGAAATTAATGAACGAAGTTGTTCTTTCTTTTTCACGATCAGGCTGTTTTTTCTTTGGTCACTATTCAGGGTGTTTTTTTTCGAGGTTGTTTTTTTTTATGGTTTTTTTTATTTTTCTTTTTGGATAATGGTCTTCTTTTTTAATTAGCTTGGCTTCTCCCATACACATATAATGTGAGAAAGAATGAACATGTTTGGCTAACGCAGATTTTGAAGTTTTTTCTCTTCTCAAGTCTGCTGTATACTCTTTGATTCTGATGTTGAAAGGTCTTTTTGTTTCGCCTATCTTACCACATGAACAAAGAATAACATAAACGCTTTCTTGAAGATTAAAGAATAACATAAACCCTTTTTTGAAGATTAAAGTTTATGGAATCTTTAACTCAGTTAAATAGTTGTGTGATGGTGTTAGAAGAGGAAAAATTTTATTAACAATTTTAGTAATTTTATCTTTTTATGAAATGTAGAGAAACCTTGTGATTTACAAATTTTGGTTAATATTATCATTGTTATTCATTGTGATTCTTGGTTAGGAAGTTATAGTTTCCATTGTAACGTAAGAAGCAGAACATGGACCAAACACTACAACCAACGTAACCCCCCCCCCCCACAATATTGTAGAGCATCGATCTTTGCTTGACGCGAACAATTGTAGCATTCATAGATGGTTGCGTCTCCGCTACATGAGAGGAAGCCATATATTTGGTTGGGAGTTTGGCCATAAACAGAGGTATTAAACGTGCCTTGGGAGGTATGTTCAACCTCGAATAGAAGACGATTCAACGTTACATTCAGGTTCCTTATAAACGTGTTTCCGTTTGTATATTGAATGGTCAGGTTGGTGTAAGGAGTCCGCCACCAGTCTGACTGTAAGCTGCTGCAAATAAATATATTAACGGAAAAGACGACAACAATACATGCAACCATGAAAGACCAGGAATGCTTTCCATGGAATCTGATCATTTTCGTTGTCGGTGAAGGCAAGAACGGGACTGTCATGATACTGAAGAGGCTCATATATAGTGGCCTTGAACGCTGAGACGCTCGCACTTAAATATATTCGCCTCCGTCAACAATGGAGAGAAAAATTTATCCTTTGACTCGAATTTAAATGTGTTTACAATTGTCAGCCTCCAGGTCAATCAAATCGCTTCTGTTTTTTAGTAGGAAAAAAAATAATGTAAAATTTTGTCTGAAATTACAAGTTTGATAGGTAACTTGCACAATCTAAGTGCCCTAAGAGTTTTTCAAGATACTTAATCTATATATACAGTTAAAAACTAGTTTAAAATACAAATCAAAATTTTACTTCAATTTTTTTACCAAATTCAAACACCAAAATATAAAAAAAAATCACACAAACTTCAAATTTCACTTCAATTTATTTAATTTGCGGCCAAATTCAAACACTCGAAAAAATCACACAACTCCGCGTAAAATACCTATTGCACATCCTTGCGGAACCGTATTCATGTTAATATAATGTCAGGATTGTTGACGGAGAACAGCGATTTGGTTTAATTTGCTAGCCACACGGCAATTTTACCTTCGTATGTTTTGGCTGCACTCCCGTGGTGATAGCTTTTCTGGAGATTTCCTGTCACAAATTCCAACCTCAAGTTTAATCAGATGCAAACAGTCAAATTTTAACTACTTTCAATACTGACTTCGGATGCAAACAGTCAAATTTTAGCAACTTTTCCACAGACACATCGGTTTTGGAGAACAAATGCTTTGCTTGCACCATACGCATGGCACCTGAAGTCAAGCTGCATTGAAACTGTGTAGTAACGGTAAAAATATTAAGAAGAAAACTATACATTGACAAAAATGCATCTTCATGGAGAAAAAGGGTGTTGGGATGAAATGTGCAAAAGGTTTGATGTGGATGCTAAAAAGATATCAAATTAGACACTCATCATGTTTCATATTTTCATGATGTTTTTTTAATCCTCAATGGTCTCTCTTATGAAAAAACAGTGATATAAATATTTTTCACATATTACCATTATAGTTAGAAGAAAATATGGAATTTTGTAATATATTATTTATTTGCAAAATAACACCTATTTAAATTTAGATATGCTTCTCAAAGTTTATTAATTATAAACTTTGATCTTGACAGCATGGTGTAGTTCGTACCAAATCACCTTAAAAATGATCAATAGGTGCTATGCAACACCTTGTTAGCACAATTGATCTAGTCCTATTAAATCTATTCCAAAGGAATTGTTTGCATACCATTTGCATGTAGTCTTAATCAAGAAAAATCAATATAAAGGCTTTGTGCCCGATATAACCATTTAACTAACCACGTTGACAAGTTTTTTTAGAAAGTGAATATGGGAGGTTGTTAGTGCATCTTAAGACAATTTTGACATTTTGTCAGTGTGTAAAAGTATGTTACTAGTTCAAATATTTTTTTAAAACATGGATTTTTTCATTAAAATGAAAATAAAGAATTTCACCAAGGTGGTAAATGAAGAAATATACCTCATCTCATTTGAAATATTCAATTTAGCCTTAAAATGAGCCTCATGCTTATATTCTTGTGCCCAAACTTGTAAAAAAATAAAATAGAAAAAAGTTAAATATTTTTGTGCCTTAAAATCAATATATAGGCTTTGTGCCCGATATAACCATTCAAGTAACCACGTTGACAAATTTTTTAGAAAATGAATATGGGAGGTTGCTCGTGCATGTTAAGACAATTTTGACCTTTTGTCAATGTAGAAAAGTATGTTACTCATTCAAATATTTTTTTAAAACATGGATTTTTTCATTAAAATGAAAATAAAGAATTTCACCAAGCTAGGAAATGAAGAAATATGCCTCATAAGTATTCAATTTTGCCTTAAAAATACCCTCATGCTTATATTTTTGTGCCCAAACTAAAAATAAATAAAATAGAAAAAAGTTAAATATTTTTGATTTAGTCATCGAAGATTCCACAGTAAGAAGATTTTTCTGCCAATGTTTCGAATCCCAACTGGGATCCATCATCAGGGCAACTTGAAGCTTGATAGAAGAAGAGCAGCCAATTAGGATATAAATAGAGATGAGGAAAGCAGAGAGGAGGGTCGGCTCTCAATTTTTTGAGAAGTCGGCTACCTCTTGATATTTAATTTTTATTTTTATTTAAAATTTTTTCATTATTTTAATAATAATTATTAATATAAAATTAAATAAATAATTAAATAGTTAACTTTAATTATTATTTTTTAAAAGAAGAAGCTGTTATTAATTGAAATTAAATAATATTTAATACATATATTAATCAATATTATAGTGAATGAATAATAAGAATATAAAGAATTAATTCTTTTAATTGTTAGAATAATTATTATTATTAAATATATAATTGCTACATATTAATAAATTATTAAATAAAAAAAATTATATTATTACATAATAAGGAAAAGAATTAATTCTTTTAATTTTTATTAATAGAGATAATTATTATAATTAATACGAAATAATTATAATTATTAGTTAATTGGATTAATATTTTTATTTTTATTTTTTGATTATATTATATTTATTATTATTATTATTATTATTAAAATTATTAAATTAATAATGAATAATTAATATAGTATCAAATTAATAATAATTAAAGGTTAAAAGATAATTTAATTTTGATTATAAGGTAGAATCTTGAATTTAATAATTAATACTATTATAATAGTTATAAATTTATATAATAAATATTATAATAATGAATAATATAAATATAAAGAATTAATTCTTATAATTATTATTGATTAGAAAATTAATAATTATTATTAATATGACTTAATCATTAATAATTATTACTTATTAGTTAATTGGATTAATATAATTATTATTTATTAGTTAATTGGATTAATATCATTATTATTATTTATTATTATTATTATTATTATTATTATACTGAGGGGTTAATTTTTTTGATTAGGGGAAACCAACTTCCACTAATTTCTATACCGTTGTCTTTGTTGAGATTGTGCGGGTGTTTGATAATCTCCAGGGCTTCTCTGATCTTTCGCTTATGTTGCTGCTCCTCTTTGGCGATAATGGAGGCGCTTTCCAATAAGACATGGTGCTTAGTTTTTGACGAGTGCTCTGCAAGGGCGGAGGAACGAGACCTTTCATTTTTAATGTCAGCCCCATGCTCTTTGAGTCTTGTCTGCAGAGAACGACCAGTTTCACCAATGTAGCTTTTCCCACATGAGCAATCGATTTTATAGACCCCTTTAAGTTGATGTTTATCAATGTTATCTTTAACTGATCTCATACTTTGCCTGATTGTCCCAGGGGCTGAGAATTGTGTGCTTATGTTTTTTCTTCTTAGGACCTTCACCATCTTATCAGTAACTCCATGAATGTAGGGAAGAAAAACCCTACCACCCTCAGGTTGATCTCTGGTTTTAGGTTCATGAGATAACAATCTTTCCTCGACTTTCTGAATTGCTCTTTTAATCTCATTTTCTTTGTAGCCTAAACCTTTAAAGGTTGAGACTAAATGCTTCTTTTCTTCATCCAGATGATCAGCATCAGAAATTCGAAGAGCCCTGATAGCAAGAGTGTTTAGAACACCAAGTTTCTGGGCTGGATGATGGTGGGAATCAGCATGGAGGTAATTCTCAGTATGGGTAGATTTTCTGAAAACTTTGTGCCCAATGGAGCCATCGTCCCTTCTCATGATGAGGATGTCTAAAAAAGGAATGCTCATGCTTTCTTCAAGCTCCATAGTGAATTTTATATCTGAGGAAATGGAGTTCAGGTGAATAAAGAATTTGTCAAGCTCAGCTTTACCATGAGTCCATTTTATATTAGTAGCATCAACAAATCGCTTCCACCACGCTGGTTTCAGGGGGTAAGAGTCTAGGGCCTTCTTTTCAAAATATTCCATGAATAGGTTGGCCACGATTGGTGAAAGGGGGGATCCCATTGCCACTCCAGTTGTTTGTTCATAATATGCTCCTTGGAAGGTGAAAACTATTGATCGCAAGCAAATTTCGGCTAGTCTTGCAGTCCCTGGATCAGTAACCTCTTTTATCACTTGAATGGCCTCTTCAAGAGGAATCTTGGTGAATAGGGACACAACGTCAAAGCTAACCAGGAGGTCCTCACGCTCTAACTTCTCATTCTTAATAAGCTTTACAAAGTCATGGGAGTCCTTGATGAAAGAATCAGTGTTTTCGACCAGAGGCTTGAGGATTCTTGCAACATATTTAGCGAGCTCATATGTTGGGGATCCAATTGTATTGACAATTGGTCTGAGAGGGGCACCTTCTTTATGGATCTTTGGTAGCCCATAAATCCTAGGTATGCATTCACTGGAGGGAATTAATTTCTTCTTTAATTTGTCATCAAGGTTGGATTCCAAGATGGCCTTTTTCACCTCTTTCATAATTTTGGGGATCGGATTCTTATTTAGCTTCTTATAACTCCCACAATTTAGGTGATCGTTCATTTTGCATATATAATCTTCTTTATCGAGAATCATTGCTGCTCCTCCTTTATCTGCCTTGAGAACCACAATTTTTTCATTGTTGCGTAGGGATTTGAAGGCTCTTTGCTCTGCTTTACTCAAATTACTCCTGGGAACCCTGGCCTTCCTCATAATAAGGGAGCATTCTTGCCTTAATTCTTCCTTGTCTTCCAGGGTAAGGTTGCTAATCCCATTTTCAATAGTACAAATCACTTTCTCAACAGGTAGGTTTTTCGGGGCAACAACAAATCCAAGGTCTTTTCTGAGAACACTAATGACCTCAGGCTCTAAACTCTGGGAAGATAAATTAACGACATTCCTTTTTGTTTTTGCTTCTGAGGCTTGAAAGGGCGCTCCATCCTCCGTGATCTGCGCAGCTAAAACCGTGTATGTATTTGTATCATCAGCAGCTCTAGAGTTTACGCTTTCCAAATGTGATCTTATGCTCTTCACCGTGGCGGCTTCGGTCTTTCCTTCAGACCTGAGACTATCAACATTAACCTTAAGACTTTGGTCAAACTGATCAATGCTTATAACCGGGCTCTGTGCAGGGGAAACCGACGGCTGCGTAGTTGAAACGGATGGGCCTGCGCAGGTGAAACGGTGTTCCTGAAAGGGCACTCCATCCTCCGTGAGTGAGTTTATCTACGTAACCGTGTATGAATTTGTATCATCAGCATTTATGGAGTTTACACTTTCCAAATGTGAGATGCTCTTCACCATGGCGGCTTCGATTTTCTGCGTGATCGAACTCTGGTCAAACACCGGGGGCTGTGCAAGTGAAATGGAGGGCTGTGCAGTTGAAATGGCTTCGGTTTTCTGCGTGACCGAACTCTGGTCAAACACCGGGGGTTGTGCAGGTGAAATGGAGGGCTGTGAAGTTGAAATGGATGGGTCTGCGCAGGTGAAACGATGTTCATTTGAGTCGAACTGATTATTCATATCCTTAGATTGAAGCTGGAAGGGCGCATTACTAAGGTTTCCTTCTTGCTTTTGGTTCTGAAAAGCTACTATCTGAAGGTTCTGCGCAGTCCTTATTTGAGAATCGTCTGCGTTAGTATCTTCCTGCGTTCTGGCCTTATCATGAGTGCTGCCGAAATCCTTCGATTGCTGTTCCGGGCTTGTGACTGATCCTTCATCAAAACTTCTACCTGAAACACCAGCGCTGGCTGAATGATTGCCCAATTTCTTATCATGTGATAGTAGGTTGGACAATTTTCTGCTTTGACGTTTTACAGTGATCTGACCTTCATTACTACTCTTCAGAGCGGCCCTGGCATCAGTAACTGACCAGAGGTCCTGGCTAATGATGTTGGAAAGCTTTAAGTGGGCTGAGATTACAACTAGAAAATTTTCCTTATTTCAAATAAGGAACTAGTCCAAATAAAGAATTTAGTGGTTATTAAAAAAGAGAAAAGTAGAGTTTTTTATTTATTTCAAATAACGAATTTAAGAATTTATTAATTACTCCCTATCTCTATTTTCCAAGCAATATATACTTGTCTTATATAAAACCTCAAGCAATAGGCTTGGTAACACCCGTGAAATAATATTTTCTCTCATTTATTAAATATTTTGTATTTCCACTTTTCAACTTGAGTCACAACGAAATAATAAATCTAGTTAATATGCTAATATTGAGGACAAGTTTGACATGACATCTAACTTAGTTGGCGATTTTTGCACAATTAGGTGATGGGGAGCACTATTTGCCGTCATTATAAACTATAGGTATATAGATGTTGTATGGGTGTTAATGTGAGGATAATTTTGCCCCACAAGGATGGCTTTGTTTGGGGCCTTGGACATCATCTAAGGAGAAACACCATTATCATCCCAAGGCATACGAGTGGTTTTGGTTGGTTCAGTAATAATACAGACTATGCACATGGTACAAAACCACCTCCCAGTGCCTCTAGGGTGAATGGTTGGTCTAGTGGTGCTCATCGCCAACATCAAGGTTTCTTGTTGGTGGCTAGTGTCCTACTTACTAATGTGTACTACCCAATATTGTGACATTGTGATAGGTTGATGTACCAACTAATACATTGCATTAGTGTTGGTTGACCTTGAGGTGTCCTTGATATAGTTAGCCCAAAATTTGACATCTTGATGGAATATAGTCCCCAACCATGGAGTGATAGTCCTTGAACCCTCTATCTCCATGATCTAATGGATAATGTAGGATGATATGCTAATATTGAGGACAAGTTTGACATGGCAACTAGGTTATTTGGGGCTTTTTGCACAATTAGGTGATGGGGAGCACTATTTGCCATCATTATAAACCATAGATATATAGATGTTGTATGGGTGTTAATGTGAGCTTAATTTTCCCCCACAAGGATGGCTTTGTTTGGGGCCTTAGACATCATCTAAGGAGAAACACCATTATCATCCTAGGGCCTACGACTGGTTTTGTTTGGTTTAGTAATAATACAGACTATGCACATGGTACAAAACCACGTCTGAGTGCCTCTAAAGTGAATGGTTGGCCTAGTGGTGCTCATCGCCAACATCAACATTTCTTGTTGGTGGCTAGTGTCCTACTTACTAATGTCTACTACCCAATATTGTGAAATTTTGATAGGTCAATGTACCAACAACTAATACATTGCATTAGTGTAGGTTGACCTTCTCAAGGTGTCCTTCATACAGTTAGCCTCAAATTTGACCTCTCGATGGACTATAGTCTCTAACCATGGAGTGAGAATCCTTGAACCCTCTACCTCCATGAGCTAAATTATGAATAATGTAGGATGATATGCTAATAACAAGGACATGTTTGGCATTTTTATAGGTCTATGTACCAAGAACTAATACATTTCATTAGTGTTGGTTGACCTTGAGGTGTCCTTGATACAGCTAGCCCAAAATTTGACCTAGTCTTGATGGACTATAGTCCCCAAACATGGAGTGAGAGTCCTTGAACCCCCTATCTAGATGAGCTAATGGATAATATAGGATTATATGCAAATATCTACGACAAGTTTGACATAGCATGTAGGTTAGTTGGGGCTTTTTACACAATTAGGTGATGGGGAGCATTATTTTCCATCATTATAAACCAAAGGAATATAGATGTTGTATGGGTGTTAATGTGAGGATAATTTTGCCCCTGGACAAGGATGGCTTTGTTTGGGGCCTTGGACGACATCTAAGGAGAAACACCATTATCATCCCACGACGTACGAGTAGTTTTTGTTGGTTTAGTAATAATACATACTATGCACATGGTACAAAACCACCACCGAGTGCCTCTAAGCTGAATGGTTGGCCTAGTGGTGCTCATCGCCAACATCAAGGTTTCTTGTTGGTGGCTAGTGTACTACTTACTAATGTCTACTACCCAATATTGTGATATTTTGATAGGTCGATCTACCAACAACTAATACATTGCATTAGCGTTGGTTGACCTTGAGGTGTCCTTGATACAATTAGCCCAGAATTTGACCTAAACTTGATGGACTATAGTCCCCAACCATGGAGTGGGAGTCCTTGAACCCCCTATGTAGATGAGCTAATGGATAATGTAGGATGATATGTTAATATCGAGGACAAGTTTTATATGGCATGTAGGTTAGTTGGAGCTTTTTGCACAATTAGGTGATGGGGGGCACTATTTTCCATCATTATAAACCAAAGGAATATAGATGTTGTATGGGTATTAATGTGAGGATAATTTTTCGCCTAGACAAGGATGGCTTTGTTTGGGGCCTTGGACATCATCTAAGGAGAAGCAACATTATCATCCCAGGGCGTAGGAGTGGTTTTGGTTGGTTTAGTAATAATACAAATTGTGCACGTTGTCCCAAACCACCTCCGAGTGCCTCTAAGGTGAACAGTTGGCCTAGTGGTGCTCATCGCCAATATCAAGGTTTCTTGTTGGTGACTAGTGTCCTACTTACTAATGTCTATTACTCAATTTGTGAAATTTTCATAGTTTGATGTACCAACAACTAATACATTGCATTGGTGTTGGTTTACCTTGAGGTGTCCATGATAAAGTTAGCCCAAAATTTGACCTAGACTTGATGGACTATAGTCCCCAACTATGGAGTGAGAGTACTTGAACCCCCTATCTAGATGAGCTAATGGATACTGTAGGATGATATGATAATATTGAGGAAAAGTTTGACATGGAATGTAGCTTAGTTGGGGCTTTTTGCACATTTATGTGATGGGGAGCACTATTTGCGATCATTATAAACCAAAGGAATATAGATGTTGTATGGGCGTTAATGTGAGGATAATTTTTCCCCTAGACAAGGATGGCTTTGTTTGGGGCCTTGGACATCATATAAGGAGAAACACCAATATCATCCCAAGGCGTATGAGTGGTTTTGGTTGGTAAGGTAATAATACAAACTATGCACATGGTACAAAACCACCTCCCAGTGCCTCTAAGGTGAATGGTTGGCCTAGTGGTGCTCATCGCCAACATCAAGGTTTCTTGTTGATGGCTAGTTTCCTACTTACTAATGTCTACTACCTAATATTATTTCATTTTTATAGGTCGATCTACCAAAAACTAATACATTACATTAGTGTTGGTTGACCTTGAGGTGTCCTTGATAGAATTAGCCCGAAATTTGACCTAGACTTGATGGACCCCCAACCATGGAGTGAGAGTCCTTGAACCCCCTATCTAGTTGAGCTAATGGATAATGTAGGATGATATGCTAATATCGAGGACAATTTTTACATGGAATATAGGTTAGTTGGGGATTTTTGCACATTTAGATGATGGGGAGAACTATTTGCCATCATTATAAACCAAAGGAAAATAGATGTTGTGTGGATGTTAATGTGAGGATAATTTTGCACCTGGACAAGGATGGCTTTGTTTGGGGCCTTGGACATCATCTAAGAAGAAACACCATTATCATCCCAGGGAATACGAGTGGTTTTGGTTGGTTAAGTAATAATACAGACTGTGCACATGGTACAAAACCACCTCCCAATGCCTCTAAGGTGAACGGTTGGCCTAGTGGTGCTCATCGCCAACATCAAGGTTTCTTGTAGGTGGCTAGTGTCCTAATTACTAATGTCTACAACCCAATTTGTGACATTTTCATAGGTTGATGTACCAAAAACTAATACATTGCATTAGTGTTGGTTTACCTTGAGGTTTCCTTGACACAGTTAGCCTCAAATGTGACCTAGACTTGATGGACTATAGTCCCCAACCATGGAGTGAGAGTCCTTGAATCCCCTATCTAGATGAGCTAATGGATAATGTAGGATGATATGTTAATATCGTGGACAAGTTTGACATGGCATGTAGGTTAGTTTGTGCTTTTTGCATAATTAGGTGATGGGGAGCACTATTTGCCATCATTATAAACCAAAGGAATATAGATGTTGTATGGGTGTTAATGTCAGGATAATTTTGCCCCTGGACAAGTATGGCTTTGTTTGGGGCCTTGGACATCATCTAAGGCGAAACACCATTATCATCCTAGGGTGTACGAGTGGTTTTGGTTGGTTTAGTAATAATATAGACTGTGCACATGGTACAAAACCTCCTCCCAGTGCCTCTAAGGTGAACGGTTGGCCTAGTGGTGCTCATTGCCAACATCAAGGTTTATTGTTGGTGGCTCGTGTCCTACTTACTAATGTCTAATAGCCAACATTGTCACATTTTGATAGATCGATCTATCAACAACTAATAAATTGCATTAGTGTTGGTTGACCTTGAGGTGTCCTTCATATAGTTAGCCCAAAATTTGACCTAGACTTGATGGACTATAGTCGCCAACCATGGAGTGAGAGTCCTTGAACCCCCTACCTAGATGAGCTAGTGGATAATGTAGGATGATATGCTAATATCAAGGACAAGATTGATATGTCATGTAGGTTAGTTGGGGAATTTTGCACAATTAGGTCATGGGGATCACTATTCACCATCATTATAAACTAAAGGAATATAGATGTTGTATGGGTGTTAATGTGAGGATAATTTTTCCCTTGGGCAAGGATGGATTTGTTTGGGGCATTGGACATCATCTATGGAGAAACACCATTATCATCCCAAGGTCTATGAGTAGTTTTGGTTGGTTTAGTAATAATACAGACTCTGCACATGGTACAAAACCACCTCCCAGTGCCCCTAAGGTTAATGGTTGGCCTAGTGGTGCTTATCGCCAACATCAAAGTTTCTTGTTGGTGGCTAGTGTCCTACATACTAATGTCTACTACCCAATATTGTGACATTTTGATAGGTCAATGTACCAACAACTAATACATTTCATTAGTGTTGGTTGACCTTGAGGTGTCCTTGATACAATTAGCCCGCAATTTGACCTAGACTTGATGGACTATAGTCCCCAACCATGTAGTGTTATTCCTTTATCCCTCTATCTCGATGAGCTAATGGATAATTTAGGATGATATGTTAATATAGAGGACAAGTTTGACATGGAATCTAGGTTAGTTGGGGATTTTTTCACAATTAGGTGATGGGGAGCACTATTTTGCATCATTATAAACCATAGGTATATAGATGTTGTATGGGTGTTAATGTGAGGATAATTTCGCCCCATAAGGATGACCTTGTTTGGGGCCTTGGACTTCATCTAAGGAGAAACACCATTATCATCCTGGGGTGTACAAATGGTTTTGGTTGGTTCAGTAATAATACAGACTATGCACATGGTACAAAACCACCTCCCAGTGCCTCTATGGTGAATGGTTGGCTTAGTGGTGCTCATTGCCAACATCAAGGTTTCTTGTTGGTGGCTAGTGTCCTACTTACTAATGTCTACTACCCAATATTGTGACATTTTGATAGGTCGATGTACCAACAACTAATGCATTGCATTAGTGTTGGTTGACCTTGATGTGTCGTTGATACAATTAGCTCGAAATTTGACCTAGACTTGATGAATTATAGCCCCCAACCATGGTGTGAGAGTCCTTGATCCCTCTATCTCGATGAGCTAATGGATAATGTAGGATCATATGGTAATATTGAGGACAAGTTTGACATGGAATGCAGGTTAGTTGGGGCTTTTTGCACAATTTGGTGATGGGGAGCACTATTTGCCATCATTATAAACCATAGGTATATAGATGTTGTATGGGTGTTAATATGAGGAAAATTTTTCCCCACAAGGATGGCTTTGTTTGGGGCCTTCGACATCATCTAAGAAGAAACACCATTATCATCCCAAGGCATACGAGTGGTTTTTGTTGGTTCAGTAACCCAACACGACTTCCTAAGAATAGTAAATGCTCCTTACTACTACTGCGCGGTGATCCAAGAAACAAGATCTAGGTTTTTATTACTTTTCGGAGGGAAAGCATTCCTCCCCTCAAGGATTTTTGCTCGTATCCACTTGTACAAACAATAGGCTTGAGTAGGATAATAGGATTAGAAGATAATCATAGGAAAACATGTAAATAATAAGAGAGGTTTAGATTCCAAGAATTGTTTGTAACTTTGTCATTTACAAAGTTACAAACAACATAATTTGTTAATCGAAGTGATATTTGATTTCAGCTCTTAGTTTAGCTTTCTTCTAAGGTTTTTAAGTTTCCTCGTGTTAACTTGACCCATTGACCTAGGTGGTCAATATCCCTCTTGTATCATCTATGTGCACATATTTGTTTATGAGCAATATTTTCTTACAGCTTATCTTAACATTTGTTGATGATAGTTGTCACACTCTTACATTAGTTAGATAGAAATTTTACTTTAAATTTAGTTCATTTCCATTACTATTTTTAATTTTTTGTTCATTATGTGTTATTCATCGCTACTTACACTCTACTCTATTTTGCAACTACAAGAAACATTGTAGCCTCAACCTTGCATTTTCGTAGATTAACCTTACCACAAGTTGTTTTAATGCATTGGATATGTTCACATTCCAATTTTCGAACTTCTCGTTAGCATCATTGCCATCCAATATCACATTTAGCATATTCACCTTCACATTAGACTGTTTCTTGTAGAAAAAAAAGGACACCTGTAGCAGTTTGCAACCCAACTTCTAAGCTTGCCCAAATTCACACGAAACATATGATAATCCGTGATTCAACGATTTGGGAAACTTTTGAATATACAGATAATCAGTGATTTGTGTGCTTTATAATCCACGATCCATGTGCTTTGAGGAGCGGATGCACACATTATCTCGAATATGGTCGGGGAGTATCCTGTAGCATTAACAGGTGAGGCGCATCTGTCAACAACCCTTTCGGACGACCAAGACAGTTTTATAAGCTCTGAATTTAATACCATTTTTTCTGTGAGGCCAATCTTCCATTTTTTTTTCCCTAAAACAGGTATTTGTTTAGGATTTTTGTTTGTTTTATTAAAAAATAGCTCTTTGAATAAATTATTATCATATCATGTTTCCTATTCAGATTGTTAGGGCTAGCTTTAGATTATATATTTTTGATTGTGCAGACTTTAAACACATATCCAACCCATTTCCTTGTAATCTCTACTAAGCATAGGATGATAATATGTTTCTTTTTCTTAGATCGGATTCCAGCTTAGCTATTTCCTCTGCTTTTGGGAATATGTAAAGTTAAGTGCATTTTAATGGAATTTGATTACTTGTTTCTTTGTGTTAAGATATTTGCAAATTTCCTTACTGACACTCTGACATCAATGTAAGTTCATCCATATGGCACGAATAGGATTCTCATCAAACTGGGTCGAACATGGTCAACCCTTGACCCAATACAACTCCCAAAAACATTGATAACTACTTACTACACTAGCTATAATTTCTTTATGAGATATGGCGTTAACATTAAATCCTCTTCACATAGTTGCCAATCCATGACTTAGAGGTGCAGCTCCACCATTGTCATGGTTTCAAGTCAATAACTTTGCTGCTAGCCATGTCCTGTGGTCTAGCCTAGCAACAAGTTTGGCCTCTGATCTTCAGTCAACAAATAATATCAATGCAGTAGTATAAGTTGTACAAGGACTTGACTCAATCTGAGTGTACTGATTTGAACTTTGGTCTAGGACAAATTTCATTAATATAATATGACTGTAGGTTACCAACCTTATAAACAGTGCTCAACAATAGTTTCAATCACAATGTTTTCATCATCATGTTGCCACTGAAATACTAAGACGTGCTAGGTCTCCTTACTTGAACAACACCTAAAACACATCCTTTAGGACTGTGTATTGAGTCTCTTTCTTATTGTGTCTTAGCGGTTCATTTAAGCTCCCTTTGATTGCATCTTAGCTGTGAATAGAACACTGAAACTATGGCTCTTTTGGAGCTTCCTTTGACAGTGTATGGAAGCCCCCTTTCTGTGATCAAGAACCTTCTTTTGGGATAGTGAAGGAGCCTCTCTTCACTATGATTTAATCCCTGTAAGTGCACATTTTCTAGGCCCCAATATTGTCCCTCAGCATTGACTTCATGTGGATTTGTTAGAGGTTTGTTGTCTACATTTCCTTTTAAAAATCTAGTGCATGAATGATTGTCCACATGTTCATGGAGCAGAGAACATATTTGCATTTGATGTGGTCCAAAGAGAAATTTTTTATTTGGTCAAGCCTGTATTCTTCATCAATGATTTTCTTGACATCATTTTCATTCTCAACACTATAGTTTTATATGTCATTGAGGGTTTACATGTTTAATCAATCTTCTGGGGTTGTCAAATAATAGAGCTATCTATAGGTGGAAATGGATTTGTTTGACATAAAGCTTAAATAATTGTGTGTTTATAACACTCTTTGTTTGTCTACCAAGGAATATCCATCACATATGTCAATAACTTTGTCTTCCAGATGAATATTGATAGTAAAAGCATGAGACTTCCTTATCCCATCTGGCTTGAGGAATAAATTCAGATTGTAGGCATAAAAAGTAGCAGGACTGTCAGATTCCATGATATAGGATCTTTCAGGATTGAACTATAAAATCTTTTAGGATTGAAATAGCAAATCTTCCCACAATTGTATTTAGGGAGTGCTAACCAAGGTAGTGATTGTACCATGATTCAAATAGTTGAAAGACATTTATTTATCATAAGATGTGAATGGAAATGCCTCAGAAATCACTGACATAATACTAGTATTCATGCTATCATAAAGGTGAATCCAATTTACCTCATTGGCCGAGAAAATAATTGTTCTTCTGACAACTGAGTTGAGCCATCTTCACCCAAGCTTGTAAGGGCACAATTTATGGATTCCTATACTTACAACCATGACATGAGCTTTCCATGAATCTGCGCAATGAGAAACAGGAGAGCCAACTAATTATAGCATAGCCAGTTACAAGTTACAATCATGCCATTAGCTGAATCTGCACAATGAGAACACAACGTCTTAAGAGCACTTTTTTGCAATCCAAGTTATATGATAGGAATAAAATAAATGTACAAGATTGAAAAATACAAGCTACTTGACATATCATTCTGATAGGAATAAAATAAATGTACATTTTGTTGTTTCCATATCCTCGTCATCTTTAAGATTGTTCCAGCTACTTGACATCATTTTGTCTTGCCTTGAAGTTCTTTGAAGTACATTGATAAGCATAAAAACCTTTATCACTTCCGAAACATCTTCACCATGCACTTTCTAGGTAGAAATGTTAGGACGTCTTATTATTTTCAATGGCATATTACCACAAGAACACTTTGGATTAGGGATACCCAGATTACATCCAGAAAAGATACAAATTGGTGTATTTTCAATGGCATATTACCACAAGTCTTATTATTTTCAATAGCATATTACCACAAGAACGCTTGAGATGAGAGATACGCAGATTACGTCCAAAAAAGATACAAATTGGTGGTTCTTTTAGTGACCTATCCTTAGCCAGTTTCTCAACAATAACTTTCACCTTTTTCTTAGGAAGACTAATTTGAGAGGCTTCCATCTTTATACGAAACCACCCTCTTTCTTTTTCATGAATAGAAGATTTTGATATCATTGGGCATGGACTATCTGTTGTAACAAGTCCCAACATAAGTCGTCAAAATGGTCCTAGCCTTCAAAACATAAACCCCGTATGTTAATAACATCTAGAGAATTAAAAAACACATTTTCCTTCACAATGAAGCAACATAGAAACCCTCAAAATTGAAAATATCCATACTTACAAGTAGTGGAAAGACTAAACTGTAAGTCCCATCATAAGTCGTCAAAATGGTCATAGATTTTTCTCAATAGCACAATGCCTAACCTGCAAAACATAAACCTCGTTTGTTAATAACATTTGGAGCATTAAAAAACACATTTTCCTTCACAATGAAGCAACATATAAACCCTCAAAATTGAAAATATCCATGCTTAGAAGTAGTGGAAAGATTGAACTATAAGTCCCACCATAAGTCATCAAAATGGCCATAGATTTTGTTCAATAGCACAATGCCTAACCTCCAAAACATAAACTCCGTTTGTTAATAACATCTGAAGCATTAAAAAACACACTTTTCAACCCTCAAAATTGAAAATATGCATGTTTAAAAGTAGTGGAAAGACTGAACTGTAAGTTGAAATTGAGTCGAATCATTCTTGGGAGGGCCATCATAATAGCATTTTTATCAACGTCATGTTGAAATTGGGGTATGGATCACTACGAAATTATTGTTGCATTCCGACTTGAAAAGGTCATATTGATCATTTGAATGTATTGATTTTGAATTATGAAGGTTTTTCTCAAGAAATTTCAAGCCCCATCCCCTGGTTTCTTTCAAACAGTGCCTTTGTCAGCTCCACTATTCATAGCTTATCTCTATGACCATTGTAGCTATGATGAGATAGAAAAAGCTTGGCATATGAGATACCCTTACTACACTAGTTCTCCACACAAACTGCATTTCCATCTACAAATTGAGACATAAGTCTGGAATGAAATAATTCACTCTGTCTCTGTTGTGAAGGTTGATTCAACCATAAGTCCAACATTTTGTTCTTGATGACCTATTTAGTTGAGGCCACATAGCTTAGGACAAAACCAACTAGTATATTTGGAAATTGGACTATACGATGTTATTGATTTAGAACACAAATCCCCACAGTTTTTGTTTCGAATACTCGTATGGTACTTTTTTAAGCAGAGAACAATTGTACAATGACTGGCATTTTACAGACGTGATGTCTTAATTTTGGTTGATAAATGCTCTGTTTTCCGTATATATATCATCAATTTGTGTAGTACATTTGATAATTTCATTGAAAATTCATTTCACATTGGTTGGTTAGTTGCAAATTTGTTTTCCTACAATAAGTTTTTTTTAGGATTGGACTGAAGCGATCTGCATTTATTTTTTGTTTCACATATACTGATATAGATCATCAGTTCAAGGTGTCCTTCAGGAACCTGACTCCTTGATGCATTGTTAGTGCTTCCGCTTGTTATTAGTTGCTTGTCCCTACTACAAGAAAATTTTAATTTTTAGGGACCTCTTCCACTTAAAAAAACACAACATAAGGTCTTGATCTCCATTGAATCCATTCCCTCTAGTTCCATAGTGTTGGCATAAATAATTTTAGCTACTCCCTGCTCTTTGGGTATCCCTACAATTCGTATACCATGGCTCAATGCAGTGATGATTGAGACAAGTGTATAATGTGATTTGAAGGACACCTTATCTCACTTGCAGTGAACATTGATTTAAACTAGTGTGTAATGAGATTTCATGTTTCTTACTATACTCTGTCTTCCAATTTAATAGTCCATCCATGTTGCATAACAGTACTAGTTTCTTGGTGATCCAACCATACTCTGTCTTCAAATTTAATAGTCCATCCATGATGCATAACAGTACTAGTTTCTTGGTGATCCAAGCATCATGGATATCGCTGCTTATGGTAATTCCATTTTTAAGTGTTCGTTAGTAGTACTTTCCAATTAGGGAATTCATAAACCTTAATATGTTGTGTTAAATTCAAAGATACTTTCCTATCAGGGGATTCCTAAACATTAATATGCCATGTTACATTCAAAAAGGGAAAAAATGAACTTACTCTAAAGGCATTTGTCCTTTCAATTACCACACTTTGAGACTATTGTCATGCGGAAAGAGTTATTTTTGCGGACAAACCTAACCTCCCTAGGAGTCTAAGACTCTCTAGTGACAAACAAACCAAACAAGAGCAATCCTTCTCTAAACACACGTTATTCTATGAGAGATCAAATGTTTTCCGATCTTACCTTAGGTCCAACGCTTGTTGTAGCAGTCCAGCCTTGCTGATCCAGATGAGCTCCTCCTTCACTTTAAGACCTGCATACACTAACAAAGCAAACGATTACATAACACCTGAATAATTCATAAAACAAAGCATATTCATCACATAGACCAAGGAGTACATGAAATAATTCATTAACAACAAATCATTGAGAAGAATGGACTTATTTGTATTAAGGAAACAAAAAAGGAACCATTACAACCTGAGCCTTGGTGTTGTGCAAGCTCCTCCCAGGGTCCAACAAGAGATTTCCTCTACTTTGACAAGCTCACCCACTCCCAATATGGCAACAAGGAAGGATAGTGATCTCTCCTCACAAGTCAACAATGGAAGTCCTAATTCCAGCAGCATTTACCCTTTAGAATGTTCAGCTTTCAACCTCCCCTCCTTTGGCCCAATGCCTGTATTTATAGTATTCTAGAGGAAGTTATTCAGTTCCAACATCAATGGGATACTCCCTCTTTGGATGGGGTAGCTCCTCTCTTGATGGGATAAGTTCCTCTATCATAGGGGTGCATGAACCATCTGGAGGCGCTCAATACACGTCAAACACTCTTCTAGAAGGCTCTAGAAGTGACCACAAGTAACTTTTTAAAGATGAAACTCGTGCCTTTTGACCTTTACATGGGTACGCACCCATCCTTTGGCTTACAGAGCGTACAAGTACGCAGGTACAGTGTGTTTGGAGTGCGTACACGCAGGCAAGGTAGAGAGAACCTGCGTACCCAGAGATAAACATGTTTTTAAGTGACTTTCTCTCTTTTTTAAGTTTGACATGAAGAGCAGAGGTATGAGGCTTGACAAGGAGGACAATATGACTATTGATGGAGCCATATTAACTGCAGATAGCCATGGTGACAAATTTCAGTGTAACAAGACCTTAGGAAGATCTTGTCCATAACAAGCACAGAACCGGTCTTGGATATGATAAGGAATTTTCCTCTCATATTCCAAACTATTCCAATTCCATTCAATTTCAAAGTGTTGGGTTTCTTCATGGAGGTTCACCTTCCCCTGTTCTAGATTTTTCTCCTCCACATTCACAGCCAAAAGTTGTTAAACTCCAACATTGTGACTGAGTTGGACATATGAAAGATCATTGTTTTTATCTTCATCCATGTGAGCATTTTCATAAAACCACTCATTCTTCAAACAAATGCTTAAAAAACAAGCCTCTAACAAGAACAAAGATTCATCTTGGATGGATCGCTTCTTGGCAATGGGCTTCAAAAACCAAGAAGATATTTCAGTCATATGTCAAAACTTGTTCTAGAGTATTGAACAGTCTTGCAGTTGATTTTTCTCCATCTTCTCACCTTATATCTAACACAAGGGAAGTGATGGTCATATACAAGCTTCAAAGCCACATCAAGCGAGCCTAAGCCACAACCTGCCATACCAAATTCAAAGTTGTATCCAAAGATAGAGATGCCCCTGAGCATGCCTTTGGTTGGTGGTCAACCTTAAGCCATTTATGCAGGGTTGAGACCTCCCTTTTCAGGTTGAGCTTCTCCCTCTTCAGAGAATTGGGGACACTTCCTCTAGTAGAATAATTCAACTTCTTGCCAATTTTGGAAGTGTTCTAGGAATTTCATTAAGCATTCTAGAGTTGGTGGTCATCCATAAACCATCATAGGTTGAGATCTCCCTTTTCAGGTTCAGGTTTTCCCTTTTTTACTCAAGTTGCAAACCTCACTGTTCTAGGTTGAAGGTATCCCTCTTCAAAGCATTAGGAGCACTTCCTCTAGTAGAAGACTTCAACTTTTTGCTAGTTTTGGAAGAGTTTCGAGAAATTCACTAAGTGTTCCAGTGTTGGTGGTCACCCTTAAACCACCCGCTTATACCAACATTTCAGGGAGAACATTCAGCCTAGTGATGCCATGCATTTTTGCACATTTTGTATTACAACTCTCTTCTTGGACCCATACATAACCCTTCGGATTGAGGGGGGGAATGTTGGACACCTAATCCTCTAAGGGTTGATGTGGAAGCTGAACAGTCAAAGGGAGTCCAAGAGACCACTCGGAATATGAAACCAAGGGTCACTACACTTGTATAAATATGTATATCATGTGAATAATGAAATGCATTCAAGGCTGATATATCATATCTTTTGTCCATTGCATATGTCTTTAACATATTTGACATGATCATTTATATTCTCAACGCAAACAATAGTTACATGGAGAAACATATACATTGATTTATACACATTGATATGGTGTATCATTAATATCATTCATTCATATTTTAATGGAGCAGTGTTCATTCTTGTAGATTTGTTGCCTATTGCATGTAGGTTTATGGAGTTCTTTTGGCATGAAACTCAGGGTTATTTTATTGTACATTTGAGGCGCTTTGCCAAAAATTTTATTTCATCATTATTCAATTTCGATTGAAAGCATATAACCAATGATGTCATTCTACTTGAACAAAGACTAGTTGGTCACTACCACTCCTTTCCATTTATGTCAAAGGGGGAGGTAAGCAGAGGGATGAGGTAGATGGAGGCTAAATAAGAGTCTTTTTTTTTCAGGGTAAGGAATTATTGTGTTTCCATCAATGCCAAAGGGGGAGAATATTGATAATGTTCGCATTGATGTTAAATTATTGTGTTAAGGTCATTGATCTAATTGATTGGTGTTGATTGGGTTAAGATTAATTTATGTTAAAAAATTGCTTGGAATGTAAAGGATGAAAGTGATGTGAAGTGAAAAAGCTAAAAATTGTTAAATATGTTGATTGAATTGAATAATGGCACATGACATCTTGAGTCATAAGCTAGACCATGTATGCTTTTATTAAGCCTCAAAGGAATTAACATGTAGCTGGTACAAATCTGGAAAATGTAAGAAACACAAATCTAAAAAGTTTCAAGGTTTGTCTTATGAAATCATTGTTGTTGGTCCATTTTATTGAAGCTCTATTTTATATTGAAAAATTCTGATTTTCAGTATTGAAAATGAAGACGTAGATTGTGAACACCCTTAGAAGACCAAGAGACAACGCCTCATTTTGTATTCCTACATAGAATACAAACAATCAATAAGTTATGTTTATAAAAGTTACATTGGTGAATGAAAAAAAATTCTTTTGGAGGTGAAATTTTTTGTATGAGAGGGTTCACGTGCAACAATATGATTAGGAGAAGAAGAGAAAAGAAGCAGAAAAGGAACAGAACTGAAGAAGAGAAGAAGTGAAGATGAGAAACAAACTTGAGGGCAGAAATTTATATTAGGTAACCAGAAAACTTGACTTTTCCTTGTGATTGGGAGATTGCATCTCCTTTCAAGTTGTATTTTGATAAATAACTTGAGGTAGGAGCCTCCTATGGGTTGTAGCCTACATAAGACATTGTGGAATTTGGAGCTTTCTTGAGGTAGCAACCTCTTGTAGGTTGGAGCCTTGAAAATTTTAATGTAATTGGGAAGTAGGAGCTTGCCTTCACATCACTTTCAGCCAAAAATTAGTGTTTTTCTCCCTTATGGGTTTCCACTTATATTTGGTGTCTTCATGTGTTGTTTCTTGAATTTTGTGTGAATTCTCTTGAATTCTAAATAAGTGTATCTGCAAATGTCTCTCTATCTAGTAACTGCAAAAGGAAACCATTAATATATGAGCATATACATAAGTCATTAGCTATATAAGAAGAAATTTAATTTGAGCAAAACTTGAATTTTTAAAATTACCGATTCACCCCTCTCCCCCCAGTAATTTCCAAACATATATCATCTTCGGGGAGAAGCACTTGTCTAAAACATATTATGGTAGAAAGGCCAAGGAATTCTATGAGTTGAAGATGGGTTCCATGATAGATGAAGAGTATATGGCCAAGTTTCTAGAGTTGTTGAGTTATGTGCCCTACATCAAGGATGAGAAGACAAAGGTCCAAAGGTTCATCAAGAGATTACCTTTCGCATTTAAAGATTGGATTGAGTTTGATAAGCCTTGGTCATTGGAGGAAGTCATCGGAAAGATGAAGCATTATTATGAGCAGTCAAAGCATAAGTATGAGACTAAGAGGGATTGGAAAGGTAATGAGAAGACTAAAGGAAAGTGGGATAAGAAATGAGGAAGGCTTCAAGATGCAGGTGATAAGGAGAATGTAGCACCATATAAGAATTTCAATGTAATTGACATAGGACATGTATTATAACCTAAGGAGCAGAATAAGGATGATGGTAGGAATCCTTTCATGTGTTGGAATTGTGGTGGAGAGGATCACAAAAGTGACTACCCATCGCACCACTGTGGCAGGCCTTAGATTTACAGTGCTCATGAGGCACAAAGATTTGGAGATATTGGTCAGAGTATCCCTTGGATTTATGTACCAGTGGATAACACGCAGGTTGATCATCAGGAATCCATTATCGAGATGGAAGATAAGATTCATGATTAAATTATTTTCATTTTGATTGATCCTGGATCTAACTATAGTTATATCAGTCCTGACCCAGTGGATAAGTGTTGCTTGAATAAAGAAGTTCACGCAGAATCTTGGTTGGTGTAGTTGGCTACGAGGACTAAGAGGATAGCTCATCATTGGGTGAGATATTATGCATTTGAGATGAATGGAATGCCTACATCATCACATTTAAATGTGCTTCTGTTGGGATCATATAGTATGTTTTTGAGCATGGATTAGTTGTTTATTCATAAGAATAAGGTGGACTGCTATGATAATGCTATTGAGTGTCTGGATGATGATGGGGAAGGAGAGTCTTGTAGGGAAACAAGAAGCCTACATTAGTGAGAATGGTTACAACGATGCAGGGAAAGAACAATTGTAGGAAAGGATGTGTATTGTTTGTAGTTCATATTTCCAGTGACAAAGGAAAGGCTTTTGAGGATGATGAAGTTATGAAGGTATCTTGTTTTGTAGTAGTTTTAGGATGTGTTTCCTGTAGAGATTCCAGATTTTCCTCCTCATAGAGAGGTGGACTTTTCTATTGAGTTGAAGTCAAGAGAAACACCAGCATCTAAGGCACCTTACAGGATGAGCACTCTAGAGTTGGTGGAATTGAAGTCGTAGCTTAAGGAAATGATTGATAAAGGATACATAAGGCCAAGTGTGTCACCTTGTGGTGCACCAGTATTTTTTTTAAAGAATAAGGGCGATACTCTCAGATAATGCATTGATTATAGGAAGTTGAATAAAGTGGCTATCAAGAACAGTTATCCATTGCCATGGATTGATGATTTGTTTGATTAGTTGAATGGAGTAGCCATGGTATCAAATATTGATATGAGATCGGGATATCATTAGGTGTGCATCAAAGAAGAGAACATCTACAAGACTGCATTATGTACAAGGTATGGGCATTATGAGTTTGTGGTGGTTCCTTTTGGTCCTACTAATGCTCCAGCTAACTTCATGTGTTTGATTAACAATGTGTTGCATCCTTATCTGGACAAGTTTGTGATATTGTTTATTGATGATATATGGATATACTCCAAGAATGGGGAACAACGTGTAGAGGACCTAGCAGCATGTTGAGATTGTTGAGATAACATTGGTTGTATGCCAAGCTCAGCAAGTGTAATTTCTTTCAGTCTCATATTCACCTCTTGGGACATGTTATTTCCAAGGAGAGGATATCAATGGACTTGGAAAAGATTAAAGTTATCATGGAGTGATAAACTCCTAGGAATGTGGAGGAGGTCATGTCATTCATGGGAATATAAAGTTATTACAAGTGGCTCATCAAGAACTTCTCACAGATTGGATATCCTATTACATATTTGCAAAGGAAAGGAATACGTTTGAATAGACTAAGGAGTGTGCAGCTAGTTTCAAGTAGTTGAAGAATTTGCACATAAGTGCTCTGTTTTGAAGATTGCAGATCCTGATAAGGAGTGTGTGGTTTGTATAGATGCTTGCAAGGAAGGACTTGGTGGAGTCTTGATGAATGAAGGGCAGGTGGTATGCTGAGTCAAGGAAGTTGAATGAGCATGAGAAGAACTATGTGACTCATGATATTGAGTTGGAATCTATCATTCATGCATTAAATATGTGGAGACATTATCTCCTTGGTAGGAGGTTTGTCTTGATGAGTGATCATAGTGGGCTGAGGTAGTTTTTTGACCAACCCAATCTGAATGCTAGGAAAGAAAGATGGTTGGCTACCCTCAGTGAGTCTAATTTTGAGATCAGGTATATCAAGGCCAAGGAGAATAGGGTTTCAGATGCTCTCGGTAGGAGAGTGCAGATGAATCACATTTCAGTTGTGATCTCTTATGGGATAGATTTACAGGAGTAGATCTTGCATGTAGGGCAGCATGATGAGAGGTACTAGAAATTAAAGCGGAGATTGCAACAACATAGTCAAGGTGATAGGGATGCAGAGTATCACCTCACGACATATGGCTTGGTTAAATTCAGGAACAAGATTTATGTGACAAATAGGAGTGAGCTCAATAATATTATCTTGAGGGAGTTTCATGTCAAGCCATATTCATCCTGCCCAAGATATCAGAAGACTTTGATAGAAGTCAAGATGTTCTATCATTGACCAAACTTGAAGAAAGAGGTGGCTAAGTTTGTTGTGAAGTGCTTAGATTATCAACAGGTGAAAGAAAAGTGTAAGAATTCAGCTAGTTTGTTGCAGCCTATTCCGATTCCAGAATGGAAATGGGAGGTCATTTCCATGGAATTCATTATAGGTTTGTTGAGTACATCGAAGCAAAATGATTCCATCATGATTTTGGTTGACAAATAGAAAAAGGTCACTCACTTCATTGTAATGAAGTCTTCTAATTAAGCTAGTGAGGTAGCTCAAATATTCATCAGGGAGATAGTGAGATTGCATGGTGTTACCAAGAAGATTATATCAAATAGAGATGGACAGTTCACTTCTAGGTTTTAGAAGGAGTTGTTTGCAGTCTTGGGGACAAAGTTAGCTTTCAATAAAACTTATCATCCACAAAGAGATGGAGAGATAGAGAGGGTTAACACAATTCTTGAGGATATGTTAAGGATGTATGTCATGCATCAACAGAGGAAGTGGGAGGAGTATCTTACACTGGTGGAGTTTTCTTATAATAATGGTTATCAGGAGCCCTTAAGGATGAGTCCATTTGAGGCTATTTATGGGCAGAGTTGTAATACTCCTATCAGCTGGAGTGATCCAGTGAACATGGTACTAATTCGACCAGATATGTTGGCTAAGATGGAACAAGAGATGCAATTTATCAGAAGGAGTTTAAAGGTAGCACAAGATAGACAGAAGATTTATGCAGTTCAATGTAGAACATTCATTGAGTTTCAGTTTTAGGTTAGGGAGCATGTGTACTTGTGCATCAAGCCTAAGAGGAAATCCTTGAGGATTGGGTCATGTGCAAAGATGGAACCTCAGTATTGTGGGCCTTTTGAGATCCTCGAGAGGATTGGACCAGTGGCCTATCGATTTTCACTGCCGCCAACAATGAAAGTCCATGATGTTTTCCATGTTTCATTGCTTAAGAGATATGTCCAGAATGTTGATCATGTGATTGATTGGTCTGTATTGTAGGTGGAAGTAGAGGGAGAATTCCAGCCAGAGCCTAAATTCATTTTGCAGCAAAAATATCTCATGCTTCAGAACTGAGCAGTCAAACAACTTAAAATGTAGAAGCACTTTGGTCCCAATGAAGCTACATGGGATATGTCTGATCAGATGCAAGCTTTGTATCCTTCCTTATTTGTTGAGTGAGTAGATGTGTTTGGTTTATATGTTTTGGTTTATATTTATAGATGCATATGTGTATTGTAAATATTGCAATGACTTGTGTTATAAAGCTCCAATAAGCAATATGTTGTAAATACTACATCAAGTTGTGTTATAAAAAGCTAATAAGTTCTATCATGTTCATGGTTTCAGGAGTTTGGTATGATGAAAATGTTTCAATGAGTTGTGGTATAAAGCTCCATGGGAAACATGGTTTGCTCATTATAAGTGTCATTTAACATCGAGGACGGTGTTCCCTCCAAGGGGGAGGGGTTTGTAACAACCCCTCGTTGATTTTCCATATAAATAAAATAAGACCAAGGTCATGGGACACATATTCTAAGCTGAATGGTGGGAAAGACATTACAGTGGGCCATCACTTGTGGTATATTTTATGTCTATGGAAATTGGAAAAGGCATTGGAAAAGGAAAAGAGGCAATAATTGGAATTTAGTTATAAAAATAAAGGAAAATAGGAGAAAAGGAAGGTGAAGAGACACAAAATTTCATGTAAGGGAAATTAGAGTAAAAATGAAGGAAAATGAAGAAAAATGAGACATTAACAATAAAAAGGCATCAGCGAATCATATCACAACTTTTGGTCAGTTCAGTTTTGGCTCTCTCCTTTCATTCTCTCTCTCATACACTCTTACACACTTAGAGAATTCTTGGAGCATTCTAGTAATCACTTGGATTGGAGAAATAAAGCAAAGGAAAGAAAGGAAGTGCAATGAGGCAGTTCAATCAAAAGCTACAAAAGGCTTACTTTGTAGGTAACAAGATGCATGTGTGATATCCTTGCTAATTTTTGGATGCATGGTATATGCATGTGGTTCCTTGGTTGTGTTGTTATTTGCATGGAGATTTTCCTGGAGTGACAATGGTTTTAGCCTTGCCTTCCATTTCCTAGATAGCCATTGATCTAGGTGGATGTTTATGGCCACCCACCTATTCCACTTGGATCCCCACCACTGTCTCTTTCAGTTTTTCAGTTTCCTTAATTGTAGTGCAATTTACTATTTTTGGCAATTCTTCAGGTCATGAACTTCCAAAGCTATCTTGAGGCCCAAAACGACGTTTATTGGGAAAACTGAGGTCAACATCAATAATATACCAATGTTGTCCACTCGAAGTTTGTAGTCCTCAGATAGATCCTTCTAACGAGGTATTGTTCACGTCAAACGAAGATCATATGCCAAAGTTATGACCCCGAGAAGTTGATGTACCAATTTACCCAAACGAGGCCCATAGTTTTGGCACTTCATCTCCTAGGGTTAGTTTTTTGGATGTTTAGGGTTTTCCATTATTTCTAAATAATAAATAGGCCTTCGAGCCTCATTCTAAAATAGTTCATAGGCATGTAGCCACCACATATCTTCTCAGAGATAAGCTACCATTACTCGAGCTAGTCTTATTTCCATTTGTTTGTAAGCATATTTCAGTATTTGATATTAATGAAATGAAGTGTTACTTCTGCTGCATCTTTGTATTTATAGTTATATATGTAATTTTTTTCATTCATGTTTAAGTTTGAATCATCCATGGTGCAGTGGGTTCCCAATTTTGGTTTTCTGATTGGTTCTCTAGTTCCCTATAGTTGTGGGTTGGAACAAATTCTCTAGGTCCTTGAAACAACTTGGGTTCCTTGGAGTTTGTGGGTTGAGTTACTAGTCCTTGAAGCTTGTTGGTTGGGACAAACTCTTTAGAGCCCTGAAACAACACAGGTTCCTTAGATGTTGTGGGTTGAGTTAATAGTTCCTAGAGCCCTAGACAACTTGGATAGAAACCAATTCGGTTGATGTTAGTGATTTTTGGACTATATAGGTGAGATCATTGTGCTTGACGGTTGAGGTGGTTTGGCCTCTAGAAGTAATGTTTGGTTCTATGTTGGTTTAACCCTTATGATCCCGCATTCATGCTTGGAATATGGCACGGGGGTGATTGGCTGAAAGAGAGATTTGGTTCAGCCCAATTTATGGTCAGGTGGTACTTGGAAGTCCCTAACTTGGTTGACACTTTCATATGTTAATATGAACTATTTTTCTATTGTAATATATGAGCACTTGTACTAGTTATTATGGTGATGTTATGTCTGATTTTTCATGGTTTCTATTTTGGTTATATGTTTGGTTTTATGATGTTCTCTAGTTATGGCTCTTGTTTATGATATGATAAGTTAATGGATGGTTGATGAATGCATGGGATAACAAGTGTTATTAAATCTATCTTGAGAGGACTTTGAGCCTTCTTGGTGATTCTCAAATGGAGTTCATAAATTTATGATTATATATGCATTCGTGACCTGTAGCTTATATGTTTTTCATGTGTTTGACGAAATGTCTATCTTGCATTAGGCATGTATTGGTCAATATTTGGGTCAAGTTCTATTTTTTTACCATTTCTATCCTTATTGACATGATTCTAGAAAGTTACAGACAGTTCTAGGTAGTGGTCTGGAGGCTAGCCTAAAAAAGTGTCATAGATCTCATGATTACATGCACTGAACTAAGGAATTTGGGTCATAGTTGTTGGAATCCAGGCCTATGCACGCATTTATAGCCTCCCAACTGCATGCATGCAACGTTATGGGTGTGGTTGGGGAGTTTCTCTTGTGAAAAAGGGTTCCACCTGAGGGATTGATAACCTAGGGTGGTTTGTAGGCTCTTGAGTTGTTTGTAGTCCTTGAGGGATGGTTGTAAGTTGTCAGTTAGTTATCCCCACTTCCATAACTATAACTTGGAGGTTGGGTCATATCATAGTGACACTCAACTCATGTTTTCCCTGGAGATCTTGTAAAAGTGGGTAGATGTGGGAGGAGGTGTTACACCATATATGATAGAAGTTGTGAGGCCATGAGGAATAATCTACCAAGATTTCCTCCATGGATGCTAGGTATGTTACTCCCTCCAAACCATAAATGAAAAACAAAATTCTTTATTAACATATACACACACACACACACATTTAAAAAATTATTTTAAATAATTATTATTATTATTTTATTTTATTTTTTAAATGAAAAAATAAATATATAATTTCTATATTCATACATATATAAAATACGATTATGAAATACAATAACTTAGCTTCCCTGCCATTAGATATAAAATGTTCCGATAGTAAATGTTCAACCTCCCCATGTTTACCAATAAGGAAAAAATTACATAAATGTTGATTAATGTCATTACACACAATGTATTTAAAAGATCGTTGCATAAATTATATGAATTTCAACAACTTATGCATAGATCCTTGACAAATAATTCTGACATGTAACCATAAATCATTCAATCAAAAAGATTTGGAACCCAAATCTACATAAATGTTGATTGATGTTATTACACACAATGCATCTAAAAGGTCTTTGCATAAATTATGTGAATTTCAACTTATGCATAGATCCTTGAAAAATAATTCTGACATGCAAACCTAAATTGTTCAATCAAAATGATTTGCAACACAAATCCATGAACATTGAAGAGTGATTCACCATGAAACATAAGTGGGAGATAATTTTGATCCCTCCATGCTGCATAAATTGTAAAATATCTCTTTTTCATTCTTCTCTTCATGGACAAAGGTGACTTAAAAAAATGTTATAACTAATTGATAGGCCTAAGTATAGAATATGTTAAAGTTATGTCATGTGATTTCCATCCAATGCTAGTTGCAATGCATGACATTGGTATTATGTACATTATTTATAATTTAAAATGTGGTGTTATTATTTAGTAAAAGAAAATATCATTATAGTGTATATAAGGTTTAGTTTTTGTCCTGTTATAAATTGAAATATTATGGAGAAAATTTGAGGGTGGCAAAAAATCAAAAGGATATAAAAACTATTTTAAAAAAATAAATCAAAAAGTGTTTAAACTTGAGTGAGGATTTAAGTTAATTAAATTAGTGTTTTTTTTAATTAAACCATTACACAACAATATTTCTTTCAACCACCCAAGCTATCTTCCATTGACATTGTGCTATATTTTATTAATTACAATATTTAGTTATTATAACTATAAATAATTTGTATTCATTAAAATATTATTCTACTATTTAATAATAATATGTTAATTATAGAAATAATTGTTATTATGTGACAACACCAACATAGACAAGACAAAGGTCTACACTAACATGATGCATTATGGCAGTTCTACCATAATGTGAAAATGGCATGATCATGATGTACCACTTGTCTCTACATAGAAAATAAACAAGGTAGACATGTTGTAGAAGGACATGCATCCAACATTGAGATGACACGAGTATGACGTATAATTTGTCTTGAGATGACATGGACAAGATGTGCAATTTGTCTTGATGTCAAATAGCTAACATAAAAGACAAAGTTGTATCATGATAATGATGCAATATCAATACATAATTGATGCACTTGAAAAACATTTAAAAAATCGTTGTCACAAACTCAATGTTTGTGTCACCCTACCTATCTATTCCTAATATAAATTTAAAAAAGGGGTCCTCCTCATTTCAGTTTTACATGAGCCTTTAGGACAAAGCTTGAAGGACCTAAATGGGATTTATGGGTCACTTCATAAGAGTAGGCAAGGTAGATTTGTGGGGCATCATAGATCTATTAGATTCCAAGGTAAGTATTTTTTCTTATTTGCTCATAATTTCTTTTTAAATTTTCATATTTAAGCTAATATTTTGAATGTAATTTGGATCATATTTGGGTTTTATAATTATTTGAAATAGGAAGAGGTTTGGGTTTTATGAATTTACAAAAAAAAATAGTGGTTTTAAGGACTATCATATAACTCTTCATCTTCCTATGCTTTTGTGCCTCTTTTATGTCATATACCTCTCTTTTTCCCACTCTACCACCCTCTTCCTCTTTCGCTTCTCCTATCTTTTCATCTTAGTTTCCTCTCTTTTCCCCTTTATTTCTCCTTCCATTCCCTCTTCCTCTCCCACTCTATTTATTCCCCCTCCTCTCCCTCTCCTCGTATTTTTCTTCTCTGGTTCCCTCCTCTTCCTCTTCCTTTTCTTCTTTCTCTTATCCCTCCTCCTCCTCTTCATTTTCCCCTACTCTCTCACTCCCTTTATTGAGGTAAGATAATGCAAATATTTCATTATTATCCATGATTTATCAGTGGATTTTCATATTCATCTTTTTATTCTTATAGGCCTATTTTGTTTTGAGCTCTAAGCTCACCAAATTTTTTAGGGATATTATCACTACCCTCATCTTAAGGGGCATATATTCCATTTGACATAATTAATCACCTTAGTAAATTATGGGTTATCACCTTAGTAAATTGTGTTTTAATTTAAGAGATGAAAAAAAAAAAAAATTGTAATAATAACAATTTAGGATTAATAATATATTATTTGGATTATGTTACATTAGTACAAAGAACACAACAAAGGAAGAGAAAAAGAAGAGGGAAAGGAGAGAGTGGGAGTAGAAAAAAGGAAGAGTGAGAGGATGGGGAGGAAAATAGGAAAAGGGTGAGGAAGGGGAAGGGAAATATGAAAAGAGAGAGGAGGGATGAACAAAAATAGTGGGAGAGGAAGATTGAGAGAAAGGAAGAGAAGAACAGGAAGGAGGAGATGAAGAAGAGATGACAAGGGAGAGGGGAAATCAAAGGCATAAAAGTAATCCTTAAAAACTACCTTATCATTTCATTTCATTTTTGAAAAATTCATAAAACCCAAACTTAATCCTTTCTCTAATAATTTATAAAACACAAATCTCTTCCTAAATTTCATTCAAAATATTGGCTTAAATATGCAAATTTGGAAAAAAGATAGGAAGAAAATGAGTAAAAATTGCCTTAGAATCCAATAGATCCAGAGATGTCCCATAAATCTCCCTTACATGTGATTATTGAGTGTTTTATGGTTCCTGTCACAAACTATTGTTATCACTAAATACCTCAACAACTAATACCCATCATACCATGTGCAAGCAAGGTATAGTTTAGTTTATGGGATTATGGATTATGTGTACAACTCACTACCAAATAAGCGATTAAGGGTTAGGAAGTTAGGTATTATTGACTACTTTGAAGTTTAAAGAGGATAGTGGGATAGAGGGTTTGGTTTTTGTTCATCGGTGGGTTATGGAGTTAGAGGGTTGGTTGTTAAGGAGCTTGAGTTACCTTCACAAACAGCATGCATATCCTCTTACATTTTCTCAAAGCATTTGAAAGAGATAACTTTTTCTCAACATTATCTATTTCTAATTGAGGTATCCTATCCTTTTAGTATTTTCTATGCAATACTTATTATTGCAAATTATTTTGGAGCAGGGAATTGATTATATATCTTTCAAATGCCAGATTTCTAGTTACAATATCTCATTTTGTTGTTGTTATGTTTAGCCATTTGCTCGTGTATATCTTAATGATGGATCTTGATGTCCTTTGTGGTCCTTTTTGCCTTTTTGGTATATGTATCTATACATATGCGACTATGATGTCTTTATTTTATTTCATGAACTTCTCAAGTTATAATAAACACTTTGGGTTGCTCACTCCTTTGAATTAAGGAGATGTATTTATCTGTATTTGTGATAGGACACTGTTTTTTGTATACCTCTATGATCAATGATCTGAAATACACTTTCAGTTTATATGCAAAATGTAATATCTTTATTTCATATGAATAAAATTACATTATTTTTCTCCAGATAAAAGAAAATCCCTTAAAGAGCTTTGCCATTGTAATAATAGTGTGTAATGAATCACATGGGTAAAGACCATAAGTAATAATGGATAGACAAGACATACTACCCATAAACAATGTTACTATCAAATTAAAGAGAGATGCAATCACATCAACTGAAATTCTCACATTGAATTTTATTGCATTTTGTACTTTTTATTATTACCGTTGTAAAATTTAACTCAATAAATAAATAAATTTCATATTTCAACAATAAATTCTACCTTATTGCTTTATTATTAACCATACACACTATATATAAATAATAAGTATTATATATATATATATATATATATAGATAATTCACAACATGCTTCCGTTTTTTTCAATATATAACCATATTTACAAATAATCCAAAAAAATCAAATACTAACTTATATAAATATCAACAATAGAATATATTCTAAAATCATATTATGCATAGATCCTTGAAAAATATTCGTAACATGCAAACCTAATCATTCAACCAAAAATATATGCAGGGCAAATCTATGAAGCCTAAAGCATGTTTCTCCGTGAAAGCTAAGGTGGAGATATTCGCATCTTTGTTATTTGCGACCCCTACATGTTGTAATCATAAAATATGTCTCATTTCATATTATTTTTCTTCGGGAAGAAAAAAATAATAGTAACTTTAAAAATATAACTAATTAATAAATCTAAACATATAATTTGTTAGAGCTATGTCATGTGATTTCCACCAAAGGCAACTTGCAATGCACGAGGTTGCTATCATGTACATTATTTATTATACAAATATGTGGCAACATAATTATTATAATATAAAAAAGAGTTTAAATCCATTACAAATTAGACTTGTGTAAATGCCCTTTTTTTTTATTGCAGTTGAACTCAAAAAGTCTTAATGTGACATCATTCGAAATTTTTTAATTATGTGAGGTGCTAATCCTTATCATTCACCAACAAATCCAAACATAGAGAATATCACATAGAGTTCTAAGACATCTCATAATGGAATATAGCACAAACATGTGGGTAACCATAAGGGATGGTCTGACACACAACCCATTTGGCAAATGTTATCCAAGGACTATAGTTTTAAGTAAGTGTAACTGACATGCCTTGGGTGTTGCACATCTAGTAGGTTTTTGACACACAACCCATTTGGCAAATGTTACCCAAGGACTATAGTTTTAAGTAAGTGTAACTGACATGCCTTGGGTGTTGCACATCTAGTAGGTTTTTGACTCAGCAAAGTGGAATTCAATCAATGGAGGCATGGTTTGTCAACAATATGGTGGAGCAGGTAGCTCAAGTCCCAACAAGGAAGGAGGGGGAACTACGAGGGGTGGGTAATACATGTAGTCAAATAACATAACATATAAAAAAAATCAAAGGTGGGGGGAGACAAGGGAGGGATGAGGGTTAGAGAAGACAATGGAAAGAAAGATAGATTCTCACTCCAAGGGGAGACAAGGAAGCATATTGACACTAAACAAACAACACATGGGGTGTTAAATATGGCTAAACCAAGTATATACATCTATTACGAATATACTACGTATGATTGAGCACATATATACGCGTTAAAGAAAGGGAGTGCGGAATTGGGTGCCTCCCTCGGGAGGAGCAGGTCGTAATACGAGGGCCCCAGGGTTCGGCGCATTCCACGCACGACTCCAGCACAGGGCGCCACCGGTGCCTTTTTCAGGTCTTTCTTTTAACGTCAAAGGTGACGTCATTTACGTGAGCCGGCCGGCAGTCGCTTTCTGAGCGTTAAGCATTGCCACATGGTCTGTGGCGGTACTGGTACTGCCGTTAATATATTGCATGTGACATCTAGGGTTTAGGGTCGCGGGGGTAGGCAGCCCTGTTTACTTCCTCGTACGACCTTGACCACGACTTGGGGCTTTATTACTCTCGTACTCAGGTCGGCTGAGGCTCAGGTTCAGGCAGGCAGGCACACTGCACAGGCAGAAAACTTCGTGCAGCAGTTTTTTATTTTATTGAGGGTGCAGTACAGGGGCCACAGGCTGCACTTTCTCTGACTGGTGTGGTTAAAGCTTGATTAGACATCAACAACGCACAGAACTTAGTTTGGCCTGTGTTTCATCGTGATCCACAACGCCTTGGTTATCAATTTCTTTTGATTATCAATCTGCCCACCTAATTTGATTGTAAGTCAACCTGCGTTACATCAGTGGAGTACGAATCGTTTTATTATCAATGCTTCATGGAAGAAGATAGTCATCGTCGTACACCTCAACGTTGCATGGTTTCTGCTTGGTCGGCCATACAATTAATTCTGTCACATAGAATTACGACGAGCATTGAGTTTTGAAACATTGAGTTTTGAAAATGTTTTAGATTTTTTCATCCCTAAAAATATTGGTTGGAATTACAAATTTGAATCGTAAATTCTGTATAATTTTATTCTACGGTAACAAAAAGAAATTGTGTAATTTTTTGGATTCTTTACATTCCATTATTTCAAAATGAAGAACTAATTAGTACAAAGATTCCTCTCCCGTGACTAAAAGAGAAATTGTGTAATTTTTTGGATTCTTTACATTCCATTATTTCAAAATGAAGAACTAACTAGTACAAAGATTCCTCTCCCGTGACTAAAAGAAATTGTGTAATCTTTTCGATTCTTTTACATTCCATTATTTCAAAATGAAGAACTAACTAGTACTTTACATAATAGACTTATGACTAGTAGTTACATGTAGAGATTCCTCTTTAGTAATAAAAAGAAATTAGTAATAAAAAGAAATTGTGTAATTTTTTGGATTCTTTTACATTCCATTATTTCAAAATGAAGAACTAACTGGTACAAAGATTCCTCTCCCGTAACAAAAAGAAATTGTGTAATTTTTTGGATTTTTTAGATTCCATTATTTCAAAATGAAGAACTAACTAGTACAAAGATTCCTCTCCGGTAACAAAAAAAAATTGTGTAATTTTTTGAATTCTTTTAGATTCCATTATTTCAAAATGAAGAACTGTGACTAGTAGTTACGTGTCACGCATTCCTCTCCTGTAACAAAAAGAAATTGTGTAATTTTTTGGATTCTTTTAGATTCCATTATTTCAAAATGAAGCACTGTGACTAGTACAAAGATGTTTTCTGGAAATGAAGATAAATAACTATTAATCAATAAAAACAAGATGACTAGTAGTTAAGTGTGCGGAGAGGAGGATAGGTCGTAGACCCCATAGAGTATCAAGTGGTTCCTCTCCGATAACAAAATGAAATTGTGTAATTTTTTGAATTCTTTTAAATTCCATATTTCAAAATGAAGAACTTACTAGTACAAAAATGTTTCTTGAAAATGAAAATAAATACTATTAATCAATAAAAACATTACATTATAGTTGTGCGTGAGTGAACTTGCCAATTTGGCCATGCAATTCCTCTCAACAAAGTTAAGTGGTGATCAATAACTCATATTTTCTTTATCAATATTGTCTTTTTACCAAGAAATCTCTTCTAGTTTCATGCCTCCACTTTATTTTTTTACTTTGTCTTTCTTTTCTCTCTTTGCACTGTGTTTGCCTTATGCTTCATTGAGTGTTTTCTAGTTTCATGCCTCCACTTTATTTTTTTTACTTTGTCTTTCTTTTCTCTCTTTGCACTGTGTTTGCCTTATGCTTCATTGAGTGTTTGGTTTCCTTTTGATTTTTCTATGCAACCCCACACCTATGGTAGGCATAAGGAAAGTGGCTTCTAAACATTCCAGGTTACTTGTCTCACAGAGGTGGAGAACCCCAAATTCATGGAAGGCCTATTCACTTCTTCCTTGTGCGTGAGTGGGCTTGTTAATGTGGGCTAGTAATTTGTCTCAAAAATGTTAATTGGTTACCATGGCCCCTTCTTTTTTAAGAATACTATTTCCTTTTTACCAAACAATCCCATGTGGTTTCATTCTCTTCACTTTATTGTTCACCTTTGCCATAATCTTCTTGTTCTACATGGTGTTTACCTTATGTTTTATGGAGTGTTTTGGTCTTCTTTCCTCCTGATTTGTCTTGAAAATGCCCTCCTTTTGGTGTTCATTCAAGATTATGGCATTACATTATATTTTGTTTTTAAAACACAAGGGAGTATTGATGACTATCAATGTTTGTTTTCAATTTCAAAATTTTGGTTTGTTATAAACCACATGAATAGCTTTGACAAGGATCACTCTTATCTTATTTATTTATGGAAAGAGATTGGTTTATTGTAAAATAACTCTTGCCATTCTCTTAATCCCAAGATTTTACACTTAACCTTATTAAACACTTAATTTCCCTTCCTCTACACAGCGGCCACTTCTACATTTCTCTCTTATTTTTGTGACCACTCCCACATGGTGTTTTCCCTATTTTTTGTTTAGTGTTTGGTATCCTTTCCTTGTGGTTTTTCTTGACAGACCTATCCCTATGGTAGGTATACTGATGGTGGATCCTAAATATTCCATGCCACTTGGCTCATGGAAGTCAGAAACCCAAATTCATGCAAAGTTTCCAAATTTGAGCTTCTAAGCCACCACAGAAAGGTTAAGTGGTGTCCAATATATCTCCTTCTTTGTCATTTTTTATCTTTTTACCAAGAACTTCCTTGTAGTTTCATTGGCTTTATCTTGATTTTCTTCTTTGTCTTCGTCTTCTTGTTTCACTATGTTTTCCTTTTGTTAATTTAGAGTTTGGACTTTTTGATTTCTGGCTTGTCTCGATAGTCCAATCCTTTTAGTAGGTGTAAGGATGGTAGCTTACAAAATTTCCATGCCAATTATCACATGGAAGTGTATAACCCAAGATTTATTAAAGGTCTTCTCAGTTCTTCCTTATGTATGGAAATTCTTGCCAATTTAGTTTTGCAAGCCACCGGAAAAATGTTAGGTTTTTACCAAGCCCTATCCTTATTTGTCAAATTTTTTCTTCTTGAAAACTTGAAATCACCTGTGATTCATTTCCTTTGCCTCATTTTTGACCTTCATCTTCCTTTTCTCATTCTATATGGTGTTTACCTTGTGTTTTCTTTAGTATTTGGTCTTCTTGCTTTGTTGCTTGTTTTAAAATCCTTTTATTTTTTATAGGTGTAAAGAGGGGAGCTTAAAAATATTCCTTGCCACTCATATCATGAAAGTAGGAAACATTAAATTTGTTCAAGGTCTCTTCACTTCTTCCTTGTGCATGGGTGTGCTTTCAAGTTTGGGCTTGCAAATTATTTTAAAAATGTTAAGCAGTGATAAAGGGCTATCCTTATTTTTCAATATTGTTGTCTACCAATCACCCTATTGTGGCATCATTTATGCTATCATATTGTTTACCTTCATATTCCTCTTCTCATTTTGTGTGGTGTTCTTTTATTGTGTTGTATTCAGTGTTTACTCCTTGCATTATGGATTCTCTTGACAACCCTATATTTTTGGTAGGTTTAAGGATGACAACTCAAAAATATTCCATGCCACTCATCTCATGGAAAGGGGAAACCCCAAATTTATTCAAGCTATCCTCACGTCTTCCTTATGCATGTGTAGGTTTTCCAATCTAGGCTTGTAGGTCAAGTGGTGACCAAAAATTCTCCTTATTTTTCAAATTTTTGATAAACAATACCTCTTCTTAGTTTGCTTTTTGGTCTTCTTCCCTTGTGGATTGTCTTGGAAACCCCATATTCTTTTTTGTTGGTTCAAGCTTATGGGACTACATTAGATTTAGTTTTATACTTGAGTGGGAATTGAATGAATTATAATGTCTCATGGTACTAACTTATATCTTTCCTAATTTAATGAGTACTTAGAAAGTTTATAAATTAGTTGTTTTGAAAGTGTCCAAGTTATTTATGAGAAATAAATCATAATGCTATTGTGTTTCTACATGTTTCCACTAAAGAGATTTAGCATCCATTTCCACCCAAAGTGGGCAAATCGCCTCATACCTAGGTATCATGTGTTGAGATTAATCTATTTTTAATTTCTTATCTTATTTTCTCTAATTTTCATGTTTTTGCACTACTATGATATATTAGACATGTGTGTATAGAGCCCACCATTATGATTAATTTCACAATGTATAGAGTCCTTCTACATATTACACCTACACCGTTCATCACATCGTACAAGGTAGGTTTGGTATTTTGTCACCTTGTCATAGCCCTTGCCATTCCTTCCATCCACAACCACTCTCTCCCCCCCCCCACAACCCCCCAACTACTCCAAAAGGTACTTCATCCAATCCTATAACCCATGGGTGCTCAACACCACCCACTCCCTAATATATCTAATGGATAATTATATTATTTTTCATTCATCTAGATTCTTGTAGAGTGGAAAAAGTGGATGAATTAGCCCATAATACCATTTTTACTAAGGGATCTACATAGGCATTTACGAAAGCAAGTGATGTTGTTCAAACCCATAATGGTGGACGAGGATTGTGTATAAGCACTATATCTGGAGAATAGGCCAAAATAAAGGAAAATCAAGTGGGTCAAAGTTGGAGCACCAGGAAGCTTCCAATGAAGGGAATAAGAAATGAAAAGGGGAAAGAAAAAAAGGCAATAACCAAAACTCACTAGTGCAAATATCTTGGCAACCATTGAAATTGTCGTAACATTGATGGTCATATAGAGAAGAAGTGTCATATGTTACATCTCGAGCTTAACCCAAAGAACTGAAGAAAAGACACCCATAAGAAAATATCATGGACATAGATTTGAGTAATTAGGTGGAAAACATCTCAAATTTTGACGATAATATTTTCTATACATTAGTGAAAAACAGGGTCAATCTGAGTAGCCTTTAGCAACAAGAAGAGAAGGAAATGACTAGATTCTTCCATATAAAGATACATGTTAAGAAGATGAAAATTGATGCTCTATTCAACCCAAGATCACAGGTGAATCTGACAAGGAATATATCTAGTCAAGAGACTTGGACTCAAGACTCATGACCATTCTAGCTCATATTCATTGGGATGGACCAAAAAATAGGTAGAGATAAAGGTAACCAAATAGTGCATAATAAAATTTTCTATTAGTGTTGACTTTGTTGATGAAGTAAAATTAGATGTATGTGGTGTTATGTTTGGGAATCCCTATATGTACATGTGGGATGAAATCTTCATACAGAGAACCAACTAATATAGCCTCATTGAGGATAGAAAATCCTTAATCATTAATTTTCACAAGGGAAAATGGAGGATATTGTTGGTAAGTGCCAACTAGGCCAAAAAGTTGATCAGTTCTAGAAATAAATATGTTTTGTTATTTTTAAGAGAAATTAGTCTTTAGAAGAGTCTATGAGAGCTAAGTCATCCCTAGAGGGGTGCACTAAGGAAATAAAGCAATAATTGGAAGATTTCCTTTAGGCATAAAAGGGCGTGTTCTAGAAGCCTAAGGGGATACCACCTAAGAGGGAAGTGGAGCATGAGATCTAGTTGTTGTTGAACTCACCATTTTCCAAACACTGGGTTATACATGCAATATATTATATAGGAAAATGAGGTGAAGAAGTGTTTGTAGTGACTACTAGAACACAGTGTCATTCGACCAAGTACCTCACCATGTGGGTCACCCATCATCATTGTGCCAAATAAGGATGGGACTTGGTGGGTGTGTATTGAGTATAGGGCGTTAAACAAATTACACTCAAGAATAGGTACCCCCTTTCCCAAGATAGATGATTTGTTGGATCAACTGCAACAAGCCAAATGCTTCAACAAGATGGACTTAAAGTCTAGATATCACTAGGTCTAAGTCAGAGAAGATGAGACCTAGAAGACCTCCTTTAAAATTGGGCAAGGTTTGTATGATTGGTTAGTCATGCCATTAGGCCTATGCAATGCACCAACTACCTTTATGAGGTTAATGAATAATTTATTTCAACCTTTTATAGATTCATTTATTATTGTTTATTTGGATGATATACAGGTTTATAGTGCTTCTTGGGAGGAGCACATCTCACATTTGATGCGGGTGCTAGAGGCATTAAAAACACACTAATTGATGGAAAATATTAAGAAGTTCAAGTTTGTACAATAATCTTTGGTGTATTTGGGATATGTGATTGGTGGGTATGAGCTAAAGATAGATCCTACCAAGATGGAGGCCATCATGAAGTGGTCAGATCCTACTAATTTTTTTAGGTCAAGAGTTTCACTGGGGCAACACATTCCTTGAGGAAATTAATAGCCTCATTTTTAGCAATAACAACACTACTCCACACCATAACATTGAGTGGCAAGAGTTTCTAATGGGGGGGAAAACCGAGGGATTTTGAGGATTTAAAGAAGAAGACCAATCAATCACTAGTTCTAACATTACCAAACATACAACAATCCTTTGAAATGCAAACAAATGTTAGTGGGTATGCCATGGGAGCAATATTGATGTAGGTAGGAAGATCTTTATGCTATGATTTTGAATGATTTTATGGGGTGGTTCTCAAATACCCTACCTATGATAAGGATCTCCATGCTATGGTGCAAGCTATGAAGAAGTGGAGAAACTATTTAATGGGAAATGAGATAGTAATCCACACAGATCACCAACCACTATAGTAACTGCAAGGCTAAAGTAAGCTACAATATATAGGTAATTACAAGTGGATGGTGTTTCTACACCAATTTCATTTAGTGATCAAGTACAAGAAGAGAAACACAAACAAGTTACACAACATGCTTGCAAGGCCAAAAACATCAATGATCACAACTTTGGGTACTCTTGTGCACATGGAACATTTCATTCATGATGCATACAAATAGGCATATATAGAGGATGAGGAATTCAAGGAGATGTTTAAGTAGTTACAAAGTTAGATTCATGTGCGCTATGGTGACAACATAGTTTACTACCATGTCCAAAATGAGCTACTCTATAGGATAGATAAGTTATGTATTCATAAAATTGAGCAACTATAACTTATTAGAAAGGCTCACACCTTGAAGGTTGCAGGGAATTTTGGTGTAGGGAAGATAGTGGCCAACTTGCAAAGGTATGTGTAATGGCCCAGGGTGCAAGACAATGTAAATAGGTTCATAACAAGGTGCATGCTTTGTTGTACTAGAGAGCTTAGTAACATGAAACAAGGTCTATACCATCCCTTACCTATACCCACTCATCCTTAGTAAAGAATTTCGATGAAATTTGTGGGAGGTTTACAAAAAATCAAGAAGGGATATGACTACCAATTCATGGTAGTTGATAAGTTCAACAAGATGTGTATTCCAATGCCATGGTAAAATACCATCAATGGGAAAGAAGCAATGAAATTGTTCTTTGGACAAGTTTGGGTGCACTTTAGGATACCAAGGAGAATCATTTTAGATAAGGACACAATATTTCATGGTACATTATGGAAGGCATTGTGTGAGAAGATGGAAATGAATTTGAAGAGGTCTACAACATTCCATCTCTAGACAGATGGGTAAAGAAAAGTAGTAAACATAACTTTGATGCATCTTTGAGTGGTTACAATCATAAGCATGTGAATACTTAGGATGAAAATACGATATGGCATGCATACATACATATATATATATATATATTATATATATATATTTATATTATATATATATATATAATATATAATTATATTATATATATAATTTTAATATATATATATAATATTACATATATATATATATATTATATATATATATATATATATTATATATAATATATATATATAGATAGATACATATAACATATACATATAATATATAATATATATATACATATATATATACATATATATACAATATATATATATATATATATATAATAATATATATATATATAACTAATATAATATATATATATATATGTATAGATGTATATATGTATCTATAATAATATATATATATATAATATATATATATATATATATAAATAAACACACACACACACACACACACACACATATATCACTCTTATAATAGAATAGTCCACACTTCAAATGGTAAGTCCCCATTTGAAACTTCTTTTGTATATTTTCCACCTACACATTTGGATATTGCATAAGGGTAACAAGGAGGAGTGATGGAGCCTTAAGAGTGGAAAAAAATATTGGTAAGATTAGGAAAATCCATCTCCAGGTACAAGAGACACTGCAGAAGTCATGGGAAATATACAAGGCCATGCATGATCAACACATAATAGAGAAGTCCTTCAAGGTGGGAGGAGTATGGTTATGATTGAATAAGGAGAGGCTATAGGGTCCCAGAGAGAAAATCAAGGCTCTATAATATGGTCCGTTTGAGATACTATAAAAGGTGGGAGATAACACATATAGACTTAGTCTACCCCCATACATATGAATTTACTTAGTTGTGAATGTAGACAATCTAAATCTCTATGAGCCTTTTATGCTAGATTAGGAAGATGAATAAGCCCTACCTGATGTAGAGGATTTGGCATCATATGCTAAGGAAACGTTGACAAAATAATATAGTTTTATAGAATAGGTCCAAAACTACAAACAAGGAAAGCATGACCTTAGTAGGTTGGGCTAAAAGGACAACTTCCCATCAAGGCTAAATGGTATACCCAAGAGAAGTTTGAGGAACTTTTTCCTCACCTCATCAAGTAGAAGTTTTTTGGGACAAAAATCCTCCCAAAATGGGGAGGTGTGATCTTGAATAGATCATTATATTATTTTTTGTCCATCTTGATGCTTTTAGATTAGAAAATGTAAAGGAATAAGCTCACAATATGATTTTTATGGGAAAGTCCCAATTTGCCGAATTAGGGTTTGAAACCTTCTAGAAGTATCTTGAGATTTCAAATGGAAATTTTTTGGGATAAATATTTTCTTCTTAAGCAACATACTCCCTAGATCTATTCTACACACAAATATTGTTCCAAGGGTGCAAGAATTTCCTTAATTGGATTCATTATGCAAAATTTATCCCACCTAGAAGTTGTCTTTCCTTTTTTTATCACCATGATTTGAGACGATTCCACATGAGCCCCCATTATTCATGGGAGAGGGGATATTCACATGATTATGATGAAGTAGAATAGAGAAGAGTCAATATCGTAACTTTAGTTAAGAGTTGAAGGATTCAAACTTAACCACTAGTAGGCTATCGAGCTTTGTTATAATTGGGCCACTAAGAGGAAAAGGTATTCCATACTATTCAAGTGCATTTTGTTCCATAAATAAGTAGAGTAGCCTAGTGTGGAGAGAGAAAGAGAGAGATAGAGAGATAGTGTGTGTGTGTGTTCTTTTGCACTAAAGAACCCCACAAGCATAGGTATCGCTTCTTTGTAATTGCATCCATTTCCGTTTATAGAAAGAGAGAGCATAGTAGCCTCACCTTCTAGTTGGGTTTTATCCCAAAAGGGTTTCCCTGATCATATATTTTGTTATTATGGTTGTAAGTGATTGTATGTAATTGGAATTTATGGGGAACGAAATAATATATAGATTTATAACCAAAACACAAAGATACAATGAAACTTGAATTCAACTAAAAAATGGAAAATGTTGAAACTGTATACATGCATAATGAAAGCAAACTAGCTTAAAAAATGGTAGCTTATCTCTAAGAAGATATCTGAATGCTAATTTCCTTTGCTAAATTGTGTTACAATGAGGCTCAGAGGACTTTTTATCATAAACAAATAATGAGAAACCCTAAACATCCAAAATCCTAACCCTAGGATATGAAGTGTCAAAAGCTTGTGGGCCCAAATGGGGTAATTTGAAACATCAAATTCCCGATGTAGTAACTTTGGAATATGATCTCTATTTGGCAAACATGATATCCCATTGGAAAGGTCTATCTGAGATTTATAATTTCCAACTACTGATAGCATTGACTCGTGATGGGCCTCCAAATTTTAAACAAATTAAGGCCCATCAAACCTTTCTTAGGCACATAAAGGCTATATTAAATCTCTCCTTCTAAAATTAAGAATGTTTTTTTAGCTTTAATATGTCCTTAGGAAGGTTTAGAGATAATTTCATATTATGTGCTCAATACTATTTATTTTTGCAGAATATTGAGAGAATAGGGAGTAAATTCTGAATGAGATAATATATGGACTTGTTCCCTACTACAAGATGGACCAATATTGGACAATAAATGAACTAAATATCATGAAATTATTGACAAATTCTAGAGCTCTACTGATTGAGAAAATCTGGGATGTGTTCCTTGTCATTTAATGAAGATTCCTAGTGTTGGGAACTAGATCCACTTTTCGAGGGATTTTGCAGGGGAAAGTTGCATCATTTTAAGGAGAATGCTTCCTCATCTATTTGTATAAGTAACAATTTGAATTCGCCTCTAGAGGAAGGTATTTCTAATATACCTAGGGGGGGATAGTATAGGGTACAGAGGGAGGTACCTAAGGGAATAATGTAATAATGTGATGTAATAATAGGCCATATTTAATAAATAAAGTGGTTAACCCACATTATGTAAGGGACCACAAGCAGCTAGTGAATAATGTGATAATTCCATTATAATGGATGTATGGTATTGAGAGACCCATGGTAATTACCCATGTCATTGTATGTACGAAGCATATATAGAGACTAGAGACTCCCCATTGAGAGATGTTGAGGATTTCTTTGCAATGACAAACATTAGCTTGTGTAGTGATATCCTTCCTTAAGGAGTAGTTGTATCGTGTTACCCTGCCCCAAGGGTTTTGATATTAATAAAGATCTGAAGTTATATCATCTATCATGTTATTCCTTGGGCATATTTTGCATTGTTATATATTTTCAGGCAAGATATATTGCAAGTGGTACCATAACACTTTCTTGGGCAAAGAGGGGAGACATTTTTTATTCATTTTTGGGGGAATTGTTTTTGGGCGGCAAGTTTGCATATTATATATGAAAATTTTGGTGAAAATTTTGAAAAAAAAAAACAGATCTGGATTCCTTGCAAAAAAATACCCAAATTCAAAAAAAAAAAAGTTGAATCAAAGTCTGAATGAGGGAGATATCACTGATTTAAAATCAACGGTGCTCCATAAATTGTTCTGACGAAAATTCGTGGATGGTGACTCTCATGTAAATTTTTGTAGTTTTTGTGTAGAATCTCCAAAAAAAGATTATAGATTTGAGTTCCTCTTGAAAATAAACCCAATTTAAAAAAGAACAAATCATTTGAATCAAATTCCGAATGAAGGAGATATCGTTGTTTTAAATTTATTTATTTATTTTAATTTTTTTTCTCAGAATTTCTTGTGATGACGGGGAAGTTGCAGCACGGTTCCGAGTTTATGAAGTGCCTAGATTAGGATTTGATTCACATGTAAAGATGAATAATGACCATTCCATTTCTAAAAAAAGGTTATAATAAGCATTCTGAGTTATATTGACCAAGTTATGCCCATTTTAAATTTTCACCAAAGTAAGTGATTTTTTTTTTTAAACCATCACTCTATTTTAGAATTCTAACAAGATGATTTTTACATGAAAAGATGATGGCCCTACTATTTAAGAATTCCTAAAAGTGGAAAAGTCAACATGTCTAAAATTTTGGAAATCTTTAGCATGGCTTAGTTTTAGAGATGAGGCTGCCATATGGTGGAGCCCACTTGACAAAAATCAGTTGATGTGACTTCGCGATAAAGAATTTGAAAATGTCATTTTGGACAAATGGTCTCATGCTAGAAAACATGATAATGAGAAACATAAAAGGTTATTTTCTACTGGTATCTCCTTATTATAGGTTCATGGATATATTCAGAAACAAAATATCATTGTGTCTATCAATCCTAGTTGCCAACATAATTTTATCAATGTTAATTTGGAAAACAAATTGCAAGTTCCAGCAAAACACATTGAAATGTTGATAATGAGGATGTTCAAATTTATAAAGATTTGAAGATTTCTATGGATATGTATGTGTTGCATTCTGATTTTTATACTTCATATATAGATAATGTGGATGTTGTTTTGGGATAGCCTTGGACGGAATCCATTGGTACAACCAATATTAATGTGCAGAAGAGATTCCTGAAGCTCTGGTATACAAAAAAGCAAATTACATTGCAGGATATTTCCATTAGTAAACAGGTAGAGTCCATGGAGGCCCAAGAAGAAAAATCTATAGGTACTAACACATCAGATGAGGAGTTTGTGGTGGAATTAATAATGGAAGACAATAAACAAAAGCAGGTACCAAAAAAGGAAACTAATACCACTTAGGCTCCATTAGGTGGGGACTTGAAGGAAGCTATGTCATCAATTAATGCTTCAACATATCACCACCCACACCACCCAGTAAGACAACAACCAAAAAGGTGGAAAAGAATTAGCAGAAAAGTGCGACGATCCATGCACAACACATCAACACAAAGGAACCACAAGAACCAACTTCCATCTTAATCAAGCGAGGCACTGGCTAGATTGAGTGTTCACCTTTCTTTGGGATGGCTAGATGCACGTACATGGACCAATGGACTGCTCTTTTGAGTAGATCTTATTATTTATGTTCTTCTCATGTTTCAGGGATTAAACATGTTTAAGGGGGGTGGAATGTAGTATACCTAATGGGGATAATATGGGGTACAGAGGGAGACACCCAAGGGAATAATGTAATAATGTGATATAATAATTGGCCATACTTAATAAATAAAGTGGTTAACCCACATTATGTAAGAGACCACAAGTATTTAGGGAATAATGTGATAAACCCGTTGTAATGGATGTATGTTATTGAGAGACCCATGGTATTGTATGTATGAAGCTTATATAGAGGCTAAAGACTCCCCATTGAGAGATATCGAGGATTGTTTTGTATTAACAGACATTAACTTGTGGAGTGATCTCCTTCTTTAAGGAGTAGTTGTATGGTGTTACCCTACCTCAAGGGTTTTGATATTAATAAATATCTGAAGTTCTATCATCTATCATGTTATTCCTTGGGGATATTTTGCATTGTTATATATTTGTAGGCCATATATATTACACTTCTTGTGGAGAAAACTTGTTATTTAGCAGTTCCACTTTCATTTCTAGCATGAATGTACTTGGATTGATTCAAAAAATGAATTTTGGTGCCATTTTAGCCTTTAAAGCTTGGTTTCCTCCATAGGAATCTAAGTTTCCTTGGGCTTGGCCCTCTTGTACAATTTATTTGTTTCCTTTGAATATCTTT